>JAQFXM010003537.1:0-19881 GCA_034693345.1 Entomobrya multifasciata
TTGGCATCAAACTTTGTCAAGAGACCTTAGTCTAAAACTCAATAGTTTTGGAGATACAGCCAAATAACGTGGAAGAATTTTTTTTTACTTTTTTTTTTAAATTAAAAAAATTACTTTTAACATTTAAAAATTAGTAAAAAAATACTTCGAGCACTACTTTATTTACTTTACTTAAGTACTAGTTTACTTTTGAGCAAAGTGTATGTGTGTACCTACATACTTGACAACTTTCTACTTTCTATACTCATATGTAGTTAAGGGGAATAGGAACTGCAATCAAGGAAGTATAAAGAGAAGTATCCTCACAAGACAGTCGTACTTTCTCTCGCATCACTTGCCGCCGTACCACTCCCACCATCACTATCACTCTTGCCAGCCATTATTGCCAGAATCATCCGCTGAAAAAAAGAATTGTGCTTATCTTTTTGCCATCAACGTCACCATCATCAAGTTTTTTTTCTAAAAAGTTTTTTTTTCTCCTTTCATTTTTTAAAACTCCCTTCCAATTTTTTACTACTGTTGTATCTTATTATTTTTCTTTAAATGTGTTTTCAGCACAAATTTGTGACTTCAATTTTTATATTTCCTCTCCAAAGGCCGTCATCATCTTGTCTTTCAGCTTGTTCATAAAAAATACTTGTTATCTATGAAAACATTTTTTTGGCTGAAACATACGCGCGTACTTATATATTTACTATTTATGTAACTTTTACACAATTGTGTTGTGTATATTGATAATATAAGAACACGTGTATGTACAAATGTGTTTTGCTTTTGTTTTTTTTCATAGCGTTACCGTTTCTCTTGTTATAACAGAACTAGCACATATTTTTGCTGATTTTCTTGTTGGCTGACTGCCGCCACTATAAATACGTACGACACACACATAAAAATGCTCAACAGCTCTCATGTCCCTTATTGTAAAGAAAGGAAACAGCAGCTTTTACTGTTTTCTTGATGACGACGATGATCATGATGATGTCCTCTTTTTCACTTTCCCTTGTCGTTGTTCGTTACTTCCTCCTTTCTCCTTTTCTGTATTCATTGCCGCACTTTTTTTCTCTTGCTCTTCTTCCTTCTTCAATCCGTCCGACGACAATTCAAGCACTAATAATGGCGGCAAAACTATTATTATTACTGCTATGCCATCGAGTAGAGTGAAAAACGAGGATGGCGACTTTTAAAAGGAGAAAAGGAAGGTAAGCAAGATATGTGAAAATGGTTTTTGAAAAAGACATCAAGTACAAAAGAAGACGGTGACGGTACGGCATGAAAGTGAAATTGGTAGGAAGGCCATAGATATTCAATACCTCGATAACTAACAAAGATGTTCAACAGCGTATATAAGTATTCTCATTCTCCCCCAATCTGTTCCCATGCATAGACATATACATTACTTTCCCTCACATTCATATAATTCCCCAACGGCTACCATCATGGTATGGTAGTAAAACATTGCGTTTAGAAATAATAGCAGTTATTTTCTAGACGAAAAGTACACCATAACATCAACATACGGATCGACTAAATGTTCCTTCAAAATAGAAAATCACCCAGTTCAAAGTATATCCTGTTCTCACTTTATCCTGTTCCCTTTTTCAAGTGAATGATGTACCAAGGGAGACAGCGAAAATTTCATCGTTAGATAACTTTTTCTAAGCTTGCTCACTGGCGAGTATGGGTTGCGAAACCAACTTCACATTTTTTGCAGTTTTCATGTTATTGTATTTCCACAAATGAATGTGTGTGGGAGTAGTATAACGCTATCATTTCAAATAGTCGAACAAGCATAACAGGAAAATTATATCAGTGTAAAAAAGTCAATGAAAAATCATAGGTTTACTAAAGAACGTTCTATTGTTCTAACTATTCTGTTAATGTTCCCGGAAAAACAATTTAGTGTACATGAGGTACCTACGCATATGTATGGCTTTTAAAATAGTTACCTAAAAATTCTAGCTGCCTTTGTTTACCGCGGCTGTTAAAAGGCATACTTGTAAGAGCTTTAATAACGCTAAAAAGAAAATATGTTTATTTGTGATGCTAAGCATGTAAATGTGTCTAGCTTTCTGTCGCAGTAGTTGATATACTAGTCTGTGCCACAAACTGGTATAGTACACAAACGTACACAATTCACAAACGAACGTTAAAAATGCTAAGCATAGAATTTTTTGTGAAAATAGAAAAAAAGGTTGTAAAAAACTTAAAAGGAATTTTCACAACTCTTGTCTCCGGTTTTTTTCTTGGCAGCAACTTAAATACATAAGAAGATGTTCATTTCGCCTGCCTTTCTTTTGGATTGCTTTCGTTCTTCTTTCGTCTCGTCATTTGATCCTTTGATGAGATTTTTTCTTCATTCGCTTTCTCTACTGTGTACTTTGTTATGTGAAGGCTTTAGCAGTAAAACAACTGTGCAATAATAGCTTAGGACGGTGGCAATATTTGTTAGGGTGCTTCACTTGCACTTGAATCGTAAAAACACTGAAGCGTTGCAGTATGAACAGTAAAGTTGCTAAATAACATCATAATAACAATCCCACCACCGAGACAACTATATAGAGCAATTTTTGTAGCTACAATGCAATCTTTATTATTTTGGATTAATAAATTGTAGCTCCTCCTTTTTGTTACATTTTTTGGGAGTTGGTTGCCAGCTGTGTGAAGTGAATCGATGAGTGAAAAGAGAGCTAAGTACTTCTCTTTGTGATTGGGTGATATGCGTGCTTGCAGAAAAAATGCCAAGTCAAGTACCAAAGTATTTATGTCTCATTAAAATGTAGTCCTTTTTTATTGTCGGTTTTTATGTGGGGATATTAATGCTGCATTAATTTTTTGCATGTGCTGTTGTTTTTTTAATACCAAGTAATTTGCAGAATGTTGAGAATTGGAGCCACTATGATCTCCAGAAATTTAAGCAGACGAATTCTTTCTGCTCGACAGTCTAGACGGAAAATGAGCAAAAATTCAAACTGGGGAAATTAGTGGGAAAATGAATTGGAAATTTGCCATAATTTAACAAAAAAACATCAACAACTAAACAAAGCTTGTGGAATTTTGGGTTGACATAATTCATCAACTGAAACACCACAATTCAAGTGAAAAATACATTTTTTCTTGATCGCTTCCTTTTTATACTTCGCCTTTTTACATTTTTTGTAAGGATTTTTTTTCTTTTTTATACTTTTTTGTTGTTGTTTTCTCTTCAAAACAAAATAATAAGTGGCTTTCTTTTTGCTGAGAAGGAGGAACAAGGAAAAAAATAAATTGCACTTTTGCTCACATTTTTAGCTAGTAAGTACAAAAGAACGATAAAAAGGTCGGGTGTCGGTTGAAATATAATAAATGTGCCGACTTTCTCCCTCTTTTCCCTTCATCTCGATTTTCTTCAGTATGGAACCTTGTGTACGGGTATGTGGTTGGTTGGTGAAGTAATATCTTTTGATATACTGGTACTATAAAACAAACCTACTTTGTTTTCCGATTGGGTTGCATTGCAAAATGGATTTTCTCTTGTAGTGAGGTTTAAAAAAGTAAAGTGACTGATGTTTTGGGTTGCTCCAGGATGGAATACAACTTCTGTTGCCTTATGTATTTCTTAGCTACTATATAATTCTCCTTCTAAAGCATTTTGCTAAGCTTCTTGCCATTTTAAACAGCACTACTACTTGTTTTTTACATATCCCTAAAAGGATAGAAAGTAGAAAGGCAAGACCGAAATGTCTATATGTACGCTGCTGCCAGATTCAGACAAGAATTGCTTTTTTTTTCTTAAAAAAACTGAAACTATTGTGTAGCCAGCCTTGTGGAAGCATTTCAGTAATCCATATAATATAACACATTAAGCAAAATATCCCTGCCAAATCATAGTTACTTAATGGATGAATCTAACTGGATACAATCACCTTATCCTTTCTCCTAAAAGTACCTCATAATAGCACGTATGTATATACTCTATATAATGCCACATATTTACATAACCAACCAGAAGGTATATCTTGTTTTCTGTACACTAATGCATCACATTTTCTCCAAAAACACACACACTTTCATCTCACCAGCCTACCACACGTACACATTCACCACGTTCATCTACAATTTCACCGATTGTGCTAATAGTCCATCTATTTCCCGTCATTTCACTTTTGTTGACAGCAGCTTGTGTGTGATTCCCCGGCTGCTCCTGCTTACTTACCCTTGCCACCACCATGCTAGTATTTGTGCTTCTTTTGCTGGATTAGGTAACATAGTCAAATACAAGCCATTTATAGAAGTAACTGTATACTTCTTTACTTGTAGAACAACACAACTTACTAACCAGCAGAAGGAATGAAATGTCAGAGAGGGCATGTCGAGTTACTCCATAAGTCTACCAAAGAGAGAGAGAGGCAGAGAGTAAAAAGAAAATTGAACTGTTTGAGTTTTGCAACCACATACGAAGTAAAAGAAGATGAGGACAAGGAGTAACACAAGCAGTTATACATTTAAGAAAAAAGAAAACCATTAGTAAAGTTACCATTTCTTGTTCAAAGTAAGTAGCTCTTTGAGAAAAACTTCCAGTTACACAGCTTTTCCTCCATACCGTTTTTCTAAGCTTGCTCCATATGTCTCTTGTCTACTATAGCTTGTAGCTATACTCAGTCCTCATCATCAACAGCATGATCACTTTATATTACAGTAATGCGAGCTTATCAAGAAAATGTTAGCTTATAATATCTTTAACCTGCTAGCAAAAGTACTTTCACATTATCTTTACATATGTTTAATGGCCAAGAGAAGTACACATGAGTGAGCAGAGAGAAAAGAGAGAAAAAAATGTTACACACATGAACACTTGATTCCATCATAGTCATCATCATCAGTTTTAGTATTCTCGTAAATTTGTCTCCTACTATTTCAGATGAAATGTCTGCTTGGTTGTGTGTGTGTGTAGACAGACGATTTCCCAACAAACTCAAACTTAGTTCAACTGTAAGGCTGAACAACTTGCAGCTGTGTTGCTGGTATAATTCTCAAGTACAAAATATGTGTGTACAAAAACAACCATATTGCATAGTTGTGGGACAGGAAAGCTTTGTGTGTGTGGAAATATTTTTAGCCTGGTTGTTAGTGGCACAGTCCGGATAAGCCTTAACATCTCATCTAACACACATTGTATTGCTGTTTGACTTTTACCATAACTAATGTTGGTAATGTCCGTTATTATTACCGCCACAGAATGGCATGACATAATATAAGAGTAGTTTGATGTATGCAAACATATGTATTTTTACTTCCTCTTACACCATTACTGTTACAACATATTAGATCTCTCATGGTTTTTTTGTAAATACATTATACATAATACACACACACACACGAAATTCGTGGTGGCATTTGCCCTTTCTCACTCTTTTCAGATTTTCGCATTTGTGTTAGTTTTTCGCTTTTGGTCCCGTTTCTGGTTTGCTTACATTTAGTCGTCAGTGGCACTTCGCTTGAAAAGACTGACATCATCACAAGAAGAGCCACAGCTGCTCTTGTTATACATTCCCTCCTCCAAACATACTGATACTACCCATACAAGAAATATTATCTCAGTAGCAGCAGTTGTGTCTCGTGTGGTAAGTGTGTATGTCTCCTTTGGTCTTTTTCATCTCTTAACTTGTCTGTTTTAATAGAACATATACACAGACCGCTAACATCGCTAAACTAAACGAACAGTTAAGGAGAGGAAAAAGCATACGGCATGTTTGCTGTTCTTCTTTACTATTATATATTTTCTACCTTCCAGACATATAATGATGATAACAAGCGGATGAAGACTAAGAGAACCAATAATGGTAGGAAGTACCTTGAAACTACTTTCTACATGTTTCCTTCTCAGTATCTTCCTTTTTACTTGTATTCTTATACTGATAGTTTGACTTTTTACAACATAAGTTAAGGTGATGCTCTGCTGCTGATGTGTATTTTGATATTTTTTCTGCTTTCTTCATAACCTTCTCCTTTGTTCTTTTTTATTTCTAATTTTACACCACATGATTCATATTCATACCTTTTGTACTTCTTCCTTGTAACAGGAATCCCCTATTTTCTACTTCATACATATGGTGCTCATGTAAAAATGCCTTTCTTTAGTGAATAAGATATTAAATCAAGTACAAAAGAAGATGGATAGAAGGGTGAATAAAAAAGGAACATGAATAGGAAAATAGCCATGAGGTTACAATTGAGTTGGCTGTCGGTATACATAATAAAATTTATTGTAAATGGCCTGCTGCCTTCATATTAATGCTGTGCTGCTGTTACTTTATAAAAGCCTTTATTTTCCATGTAATATAACATAAAAAGCATAAATATGTTTAGAAAACTGATATATATGTATGTGTACTAAACAATATACCTGAATCTTTTACATCAAGAATAAGAAAAGGGCCAACTAAAATATGGTAAAGTCAAAGTGGATAAAGAAATAGATAGGAATATTATTCGCTTGTATTACTTTTTATATATTGAATTGGTTCTGGCAAATCTCATTTTGTCATGGAAGAAGGAGAGCATTTGATACCTGGTACGAACATTGATTTTATCTAGATTTACAATGTCAGGAAAGACTAGACCAGACAGACCTCACCTGTGTGGGTGCATGCATGTATGAAATGGAGCACCCATTTGTGTAAGTCAACTAAGGTGATTTTTCAACAGCTCTAAGAAGGCTCATGAATGGGAAATGGTGGCGAGTGGTGGCGGTGTTGTTACTTGGCATGTGTTTTCATTTTCCAACGAGAATTGCGTCATTCAAAACCAAATTGTTGTATGTTTTCACTACTAACAAAGAAGTTTGGTAGAAGCAAAAGCTATCAAAATTCCTATAAAATGGCCAAAAATACTTTCTTTTTTTTCTTTCACTATCTTTAGAAAGCGGTGTGCTTATTAGTCTATGGTTCCGGCGACGACCACGTAGACTATGGAACTGCTACTCTCGTTACACAGTTTTTGAGACAATGGCACCACTGTTGTGGATTTACACACGTAATCTGGTCTCTGGCTTGGCTTTGACTACATTTGGTTTGGTTGGCACATAATTGCGTTACCAGTGCCATTTTCCCAAGGGTAATAAAACTTTTCCCATAAACTCACATCAAAATTCGATTACAATCTTAAAATGAACTACTTTTCTTTTACTTTTTTACGCTTAGAACCAAAACACCGCAATTCTGATTAAAATACCTTTTGAGAACGTTCGCAGAATATGTTTACGCATTTAGCTTGTTCCTTTTTTACAATATCGTGCTTGTACTAATTCTCAGCACAATTATTTCCTTCTAGTTTTTTATATTAGTTATCCTATCAGTTTCCCCATCACCATTACAATAATCCAGAGCCCATTCCCAATTTCTCTGTTTCGCGATCCATCAAACTTAGCATGACATCATAATTATTAGACACGAATAAAAAATAAATTAAAAAGGTGTCATTCATTACCGTTCACACCAAACTCCTTTCTCCACTGACAGCATTCATAAAGTAGATTAGTAGCTGTAGCCACATCCTGTTCCCCATGAGCAATGAAACGCCGCAGCCAAAGTTCATCTGTCTTCACTCTTTCCAAATCATCTGGATGAAAATCTAAAGAAAGAAAAGACGAAAACTATAAAAATTACGAACACGCATACAACGAAGCAAAAAAGTTGTCGAAGTAGATTAAATCCCTGAGCACAAGGGCTAAAACCCTTTTATCATAATTCTACATTTCACAACAATTCTAAATGTTATGTAATGAGACTTTTTCTATTATCTTCAAAAAAATATCATGCCGAGTTTGGAACTGTGGTCCCTTTGGACTTTAGCAGTTGCACGAAAGGTAGTAGCACAGACGGCGATTATTGCCTTTAAAATAGTAGCAAAAAATATAGGTCCTGATTACAACGTTCGTGTTGGATTGCAGACGAACTACCGTAATAACTACAGGGAAACGTTGGCGGTAATGATAAGAAGAGAAAAAAGTTTTCAGATAACGCCGACTGCTGAGTGACAACTAATGGGTCATAAAAATTTGCTTTGTAAGTATATTCATACATAACGTGCCTATTTATGCAGTTCATCTAGTTATTTCAGCGCCTCTCCAAAAAGAAGAATTTCATTTTTCGGTGCCATGTTCCAAAGAACAAAATTTTAGTATTCATCAGAAGTAGTTTAGACTATGTGGTTGTTCCTATACAATTTTTGGCTTTCCAAAAAGAATACTTTTACTCACGTTAGATGTACTTTTCGATAATGTTATGGAAAACTTGCAAAGAATTGCGAAACATCACGGCGACGGAAGAGAACGACATGGGAGAAAATGGGTCACCACAAAAAAGTACGGAATTGCGCGACTTTGCCCATATTCATTAATTAGAGGAATGACATGAATGTTAAGTAAAAAAATGTGTGTGTGAATGTTAACTTTAACGACAGAAGTGTACTGTAAAGGACATTGTTGCTTCACAATCGGCTTCCCCTTTTCCCAAGTCACTAGTTACGAAACTTTTACCAAAAAAAACTCTTCCGATGAATATGTATGTACTTCCATGATATAGCGTAGCATAAAATTGCAATTTGTAGGGAAAGATTATATGACGATGGTGGTCCGCCGCGGTGCGGTCGTACCATTGTACTCTCATCTCGAAAGTCCAATAATAATAACTCCAGCAGGTATTGTAGCATTCCAATTCCATAACTATATTATTTAGGCATATGCATATGATAATCATTAAAAAGTGCAGTTGACGATGAAAGAAAACAAGGAAAAACTTTTTGGAAATTACTTTTTGGAATTATGTAAATAAAGGAGGGCTCATACTCATATCGTCGCGTCGCAAGAAGGTACCAACGTAAGCAAAATAGCATTGCGCTGCTTTTCTACCATTATCACCGTAAATGGTGAACTATTAAAAAGGACAAGATGAAAATACATGAAAATTTTCTAGAGGGATTAGCACATCACTGGCTAGACTACGCATATATACGAGCATGTCCATCGTTTTAATGGAGATTGGGCTCATTTCCAGGGCTAAAAATATATCCACGTCATTAATATTAAAATGCTATGTGAAAAGAAGATTTTCTGCAATAATGATATTAATATTCTCTATACCATTCTTTGATGAAAAGATACTATTGTGCTATAATTGTGTACATACCTGGATTACTCTCTTTCACCTTGTCAAAGAATTCACTTCTCAGTTGAACAAGTTGCTCGGGAGTTACTTTGTTGATGTCCTCCATTATTTAGCTGGCTCGAATAAAAGAAGCTGATGAGATAATGTCCTCCTTCAAGATAAACGGGTCGTTATTCTTTTAGCTGGAATAGAAGGGCTTATAAGAAAAAGCTTCTCAAGTATCTAGAAGTACCACGAACCCCACAGCCCAACTTTGGAACAATCACTCCACTAAACGACCAGCAACTCAACTTTCACCAAGAAAGTTCCGGTGGTGCTGTGCAGTGAAAGTTTTGTGAACTAGATGGAAAATCAGCTTTGCTATGACCGTTGTCGCTTCTCAAATTTCTTATACAAATATCGTTTTTGTCTTTATATAACAGTTCTGTTACTTTACACTCGAAAAATTGTTTTTCAGCTCGAATTCCGCGATAGAAAGGAAGTCAATGCTGTGATGCTATTCTACTCGTTACTTTCTCTGTTCTAACAGCTGAATATATCGTGAGAAAGGGAAATGGTATGGAAGAACTACTAGTTTTATTTCTTCTCACACAGTCTGCATAACACTATCGTCGGTTTACTTCTGTCTACAGGCAGTACATGCGAACGGTGGTAACGAAGAAACGTGTGTACACTCCTTTTTTACCACACCGCCACTCCTGTCCTGTCCTGTTCTGTTTTACCTCCGGCACATTCGATTCCACTATTTTTAGCAAAGTGAAACCACTAATAAACAAGAGTTACTTTACTTTTGGCAAACAAAAATAAGAAACGGGATTATTTCAACGTGTGTGTATATTTTCCTTTTGGCAGTGTTTGGTTTAAATCTCTCGTATGAACACTTTCACAAACACAAAACTTAGACAAATGGAACAAGAACAAAATTATTTTTGGGCTAGTTTCCCAGGAAGAAAGCTGTCATTTGGAAGAGTCTAGTTTTCCTTCAGACAAAAGTTTTGTGTTCAAGATTACCCCCTGAAGCAGACTCTCCACCACTATAAATTTTCACATCAATTAGTAAATAGCTATTAAAACTGTCACAGGAAAACTGTGTGTCACAAGTTGGCGGTCAAAAGAGTACGGGTACCCTTCTAAATGTTTTAAGATTGATAACTTTTAAAACGTTGTAACAAATCTGTGTAATTTGGAAAGAGGATGGGCCACGACTTGTCCGTTGACACTTTTGAGGTAGAAGCAACAGTGAAAGCAGTTAGTTCAGAACAGCTGCACACTAAATCCATAAGCATCTGGCTCCCGTTTATCTTCTATTACACTAGTATCTGTAATAATAACAAAGTGAAAAGTATGTTGCATTACTTAAACATGCTTTCACACTATACAAAGACGAGAAGAATGACGTGACAGGAACGGGAGCTGGGATGGGATGGGATACAGACACAGATACAACGACAAAAGAAGAGAAAGTGGTAAGTAAGGATAAGTGAATATAAAAGAGAGAGCAGAAGTCGAGTGGTTTGTTAGTATTCTTCTTACATGATTATATTATATCCATCCCACAAGAGACAGCGAGTGAGAGAGAGTCGTGAGTAGTGGTAGTTTTGTTCTTCTTTCTCTTTACTTTTCGCTATCCATTACTTTACTACTACTTCAACTACAGGACTATGCTGCTACTATTCACGATCAATATTTTGGGTTTGGCATAACATGAAGGGAAAGTAAAAAAAAAACAGAAAAAATTTCTAACCGTTAGTATCCGCACATTTAGAAGAACACGTTCAAAAAAATTCCTTTTGCGAAACTACTGGCAGACCGGACCTCTTGGTATCGGTGAGATGCGGTGGTTTGACTTCCAGTGCGTACAATAACGGTCGGGTAAGCAGGGTCAGTCAGCAGCAACAGAGAAGATTAGTTCTTATTCTGCTTCGTGCAGCGCACTTTTCCCAGATTCTGTGTATTCCGTAAGTTATCCTGATACCAGCAAAGTGTGCATGCAAATGAAACTCTGCGCTTCTTTGTTTTCTTCCTTTGGAGGATCAAAAAGAGTTCAAAAAGTAAGAGAGAGACAGGATGCTAATAGCACAATGACGTTATTTGCTCCTCTTGACAGAAGAAGAACAGCAAAAGCGTTTTCTGCTTCACTGCTCGTCAAGTCTACTCCAATTTCCAATTCAATGAGTTCTAGACAAACGAAACGGAGACACTTTCATGATAAATTAAATCATCACAAGTTAAACAGATAATCTCTTGAAAGTTAACACGATGACATGTAATTAAGCATGTCAATCATGTTGAGTAAACAATTCCATGAAGTTGAGTAAACTATGTAATTTATTAAAACAGATTGATTTGTTGTATTCGATTAGTGAGTAAATTGAAAAACTATGAACAGTGTATATAACGCGATTCATCAGAATTTAATAAGACTTTGAACACAGTATAAATGTACATCCATACTTTATAGAATGAAAAACTTGTAAGTATTGCGTTTGAACTATTAAAGTTAGAATGAATGTTAGAATGCCTATTTTTATCTTTGCTTGGCACAATCTGAATAGAATAACGGTAGGGTATTAACTAATTGAAATTTTCTGCAAATGCGCAAATATGCACGACTGATTTATGTGTTATACAAGGCACATCGTTTACTTGACATGCTCAAGAACAGTATTTCTCCGCCGTTTTTACTGCAGTCTAACATACTTTTGAGAAAAACACATTTAATCTAAAGTGCAAAATATAAAGTGGTACTACACTGTAGATGCTCTTTTCCTATAATGCTCGTACATCAGTAAATTTTCCTTTACAGTAAATACACAAGCACGTACGAAATGAGAATATCTTTCGATCAATACAAGTTTGCCGTTTAATAACGGTGACAGGATATAAAATGCTTACTTTTTAGAATGTATAGTCAGACAATGATTATGGTTTAGTGGAGATGTCAATACTTATGAAGCTATTGTTCAAAAAGACAACCAATGCTAAAATATATCTTTGTGCTGAGGTGCAAAACACAGCAGGAATTTTGCTGCCACTGCAGATTTCTTTCAACAGAAGAGTTATCCCAACAGGACGATCAAAAGATCAACGTCCTTGATCAAATAGCTGGAGAAGATTCCACCAGTACAACACAACAGCATCAGAAGAAGGATAAGTAAACCAAGTAAACACTGAACTCTTATAAAATCTTACGGGAAATGTTGACTATTATTTTGTATGAGTATGCCTTACTGGTTTTGTTGTAAGTTTGCTGAGTTTTAGTTTTCTTTCCCTTCCATAGGCAGAGAAATGACGAACATGTTTTATGATGGCAAAGAATGGAATTGAAATAGTGAGGAAGTTTTGGGAGTTGCTGGGAAAAACAACTATCAAAATTGATGACAAGCGAGAGATGACGGGAACGGTTCAGGCTGTCTGATTATGAATCGTGATGTAGACGTGTATTTTTGCGCGTTTATGGATTGATGCAAATATATGAGCAAGCGAATCTGGATTTTGGGTTGATACTCAACGATGCTAATGATGGATATTGTTGATAGGAACCAGACGAGACAACGAATGACAAGAATAAAGCCAAAAAAATGAAATGATGTATGCACTTGATGCAGAGCTGTATGATTCTGCTTGAAAATGTTTTTGTGCCTTCGTCAGCAATTTGGATGGAAAACTTATGAATGTATTCCATTAAACTACCAGACCTACAAATCTTTCTCGTTCTTGGGAGTTCATATATGTAAGCGCGTATGTATGTTTGTAAAGTACGGTTGCTATATTATATATGATTTCGTTAGAAGAAAGCATATTCATTTTAAACCAGAGAAAAAAATACTTTAAGTGTCCGTAGTCTGGGTTTATACGTGTTCGTTCTTACATTTGCGTCATTTCTAGTAGTGAAGGCGTGGAACCTGAATATCAAAAAAATGGAGTGTGAGGAAGAAAAAGTACGAGGGAAAGAGTGTATGAAAGAAGATAACGAGGAACCTGATCCCTTAGAGATCCAAAGAAATGAATCACAAGAGACTGTCCTCATCATCATCAAGAAAAAAGGAGAAATGCAGCCTATTAGTTGAGAGAAAAGGGAGCACAGAAGAGAAAAATGCGTATGGCATGGCAAAAGTATCGAATATATGTATGCATAATAATATGATAATTCAAACAAGTTTTTTTCTATTTCTGCACGTTGTTTGATAGTATGCATACTAATTTTGAAGAACATATAAACTAAGAAACATGCTCATAATAATGTAGATACTCGAAAAAGTAACAAGAAAGTCTCGAAAGTAGGACCTCATGGGAAAACAATCATATGAAATTTAATATATGTGCATATTGATAATGGAAAGTACACTGCTTTTAATTAGTTGGTGAACAGTTCTTTGATCTACTCAGAAAAAAAAACACTTAAAGCACGTTTCCTTTCCAGACTTCAAAGTGTAAAAGAAAAATTGTTTCTTGTTACAAAAAATATGGTGGAAATGCGCACACAGATTGGACCAAGCTTCGAGACAGATTTAAAAATAGGCTACAACCAACGTTAAATTTAATGTAATATGAAAATTCTAATTAACCTATATTTTAAATTTTTAAAGACACTTACAAAAATATTCCCAAGGGGTATAGTCCATGAACATGAAGAGGTTTAAAACACTCAACAACTCAACCTAACACACAAGAACTTGCATGGTCATAAATGTATGCTACGTACACACTAAACTTATACAGCTTCCTCTTTAGACAACTGAATGTGATAATTGAATTTTTCTGATAAAATTACAATATCGGGAATGCATATTGATATCCAAAAGAGTAGGTGAGTAATTTGTAAAGGGTGTATATCTAAGTTGCGTATTGTAAGAGTTAAAGTATGCATGGAATGGATTTCATTAAATATTATTATCTCTGCCAAGTGGCCAAGTCTAAAGTTTGATGTTTGAAATATCAGTAGAGCATCTGAGTTTGTTTGCTATAAGCAATCAAAAACCGATTTCCCATACATAGCCATAGCTAAACAATAAGCAACTGTGAAGGGTAGGCAAACAACACTGTATCAAAAAAATTGTTGATCAGATAACTGAGAGTCAAATTTTGATAACAAAATGACGAATACATTTTTATATCAATTACAAATTTACTAGTACACTAGTACACATGTAGTTTGGCCTTTATGTACCAATATTCAGATCGCATCGCACCACGATATGTATGAGCAAAAGTAATATGTATACTAACCCAGATAATGATACCGGGTGAAGAATATACTTGAAATTGAAACATAAATATTCTGAATTTAAATAACACTACATACATGATGTTGAGAAACAGCTTCGAATATTTCACGTCGAACGACTCGTAGTACAATTCGTACTCACCAGCATTCGATATCCAGAATAATTTTTACGGTTCATTATATTCTTTTGGATCTCATGCATATGACACAACAAGCAGTAAAATTAGATCGCATGTTTGGCAAAACAAGTGAGTTTCTGAACTCTATACACTTAACAATCATACGTAAGTACTTGTATAGTTAAGTTAAGTAATACCACCGGCAGAAACGTGCTCAAAATCAACATTACGTGGCAGAAAAAATAAAAAATTACAATACTATTATGCGTAATCACTACAGTCGGGCAGCATCATATTTCACATCTCACACGCAACAGCTTCCAATTAATGTGATATATATGAGAAGTCAAAGAATGAGATAGCTGTAAACAAACAATTATAATTTCTAATTTACGCTTGTAGTCAGAACTGAGGAAGAAATTATTTACACGGATTCTGTTTTTCCAGCATATTTACTCCTTACAAACATCATCTGTATAGCAATCTTTAGCTCACTCGAACAAAATTTAAGCAGGAAATCGAATATATGTACAAATCATATTTGTTGTAATGATATAAAGAATTCGGTTGATTGATTGGAATTGTGTAAGCATGCGATATGATACGAAGCAATCAGTGTCTCTGGTATGTAGCATATACTTATGTAATACTAATTATATTGCTCCTCAACTCAGATCAAATTTCATGAAATAATCGTGAAGAACAGTCGACAGTAAACTTACATTTATGTCATTTAAAATTAAAGATACCGATAGCATGAATCATACTATACAAACAGATATTTTAAACAACACCGATTTTGATTGCACACATTATGGAAAATGAAAAATATAATGTCATTCTTTTTGTACACCGAAGCTGATAGTATTTTATAATAATACCATTGTGTAAATAAATTTATGTAAGTAATAATTATTAATAACAAACAATTCAAAAAGTTTCACGTTTAAAGCTCAAACAAGTAGAACTTTCAACCAAATCATTATTGTTCCATGTATGTTCTCTTATGATATTTCTTTACAATGAGTTAACGAATTTCCTCTAAAAGCAAGCAGTTGAACTATGCACGTCAGTCATGATGATATGTAGATGTTATTTTCGGGAATTACTTCTGTAAATTGTGGGAACGAGAATTTAAAAAAAAACAGTTCATTTTCGTACTGATATTTAATTCACAATGTAGTTGCTATTTTATTCTGGCTATAAAGCATAGGAGACAACCTTTGTAAAATTATTGCAATTGGTGAAATGAAATTGAAACTACAAAATAGATATGCCATGAGACATGCAAATATCGACGAGATTTTTTATGACTTTTTTGCACAAGGAATTAAGAACGTGATGCAAAATTAAATGGAGAAGAAAAATAGCTCCTTTTTATAGGAAAAGTAATAAAAAATAGTCCAACCACTCTAGATGTTCTTCCATGCAAAAATGAATTATAATTTTGGAAAATTTGATTTTTAAAAGAATGAAAAAACTTTCTTGACTTTTTGTATCTCCTACGACATTACACCATACTTATGACGCATATTATAAGCTAGATTCTAAACATGCTCCGAAGTGACAGGAAATGGCTACATTAGAACATGCACTGAATAAATACAACATAACACTAACTTCAGCATTGAATTATTGCATGGTGTTTTCAAACAACCAACCACAGCGTTTGGCAATAAATTTAGGCTCAGAAAAACCATTGACCCTCGGAATTAGAGATGTTATCTGGCTTGTAGTTGTTAAATTTTTACTACTTCATAGAATACAATCTATGAAAGTTTACATGCCATAAAATCGCATTTGGTAACAATGTATATGTACGTGAATGGTAATCATGCTCAAAGTTTGAACTGGTGACCGTCTTTTTACTTTCAGGGAACACAAGGCAAGAAAATGAAAAATTGGGTATGTAATTCTTGATATATAAATGAAAGCTTAATGTTCGTTTTAAGTTATTGCTATAATCGTGAAAGGCATGTACACAGTCGAGTTATGAAATGTGAAAAGCAAAAAATCACATTTCTAACTCCAGCTATTCAATGACCATGCAACCATGAAATATATCACTGAAGAGAAATTTCATGGTTGAGGTGAGCCTTCAAAGTCCAACATACATACAATCTATAATAGCCTTTCACATGTATAAAAAAAATCTTTGAGAGAAAGTTATTTTTGTCGTAAAATAATGTAGTTGGCGACATAAAAAAGACATTAAAGAACGGCTCTTTGAAAATACTGATCCTTGTTCCATGCGAACAAAGTACATTGGGTACAAACGTGAGTTGGAATGCCAAGCAAAGAAATATGGCTACTTAAAATCTTCCATTCATAAAATCACCCTTTTAGTTCACAACGAATTGTATAAGAACTTTGATAACGAGTAGCGATGATGTAATTCAGGTGGCAGCAGGGTCAGCTTTCTTTATTTTTGCAAAGCATACAATTCATGGGCTTAGAAATAGCAGGTTTGGGACAAGGGAAAGGGGTACGAGTACACAAAGTTGGCGGTTTCGGTCATAAAAAGTAAATGTACGACAACTACAAGTTATAAGGCACTTTAGGCAGCAAAAGGATATCAGTTAGGATTAGCAAGCAGGGAAACTTTTTGATAAGAGCAATTTTATGGTTGTTTGAACAAATTTTTGCGCTCGGATAATTACTGTACTTAGTATGGAGGTTAATTTAAAGGATGCTGATAATAATCGAGATTTTAATTGAAAACAGAAAAGTAGAAATTTTAAAGAGGAAAGCTAAAACACACAAGTATTTTGTAATGGTGGAGAAATTTTATTGTTAATTGACCATCAGTCTGTTTGACCATCTTTATCAAAGCGCTTATTCGTATCTTATTCTTAACTTATTCTAGGGAAGATTCTTGGAAAGAATAATTGTTTGCTGCCATTTAAATGACCATGTTGGGATAACGTTATTGTTGCATGGATCTAAGAAAACCTTTCGTATATTTTATTGTACTATCACAGTAAAATGTTTACCAAGCCTTGATGTTACATATATAGTATAATAAAACTTTCCCTAAGTATAAAATGTGCTGCAAAAGTTTACATGCATGTTAAAGATGAAAAAGGATTGGGATGGAGAAACCCAGCTTATATATTTGAAAGAAGATTGCAAGATAGTTTTTCTCTACATGCAGCATCAGTTTTTAGCTTTAGATTTTCCAGCAAACAAACTTTTGCTGCGATTTTTTTCGTTGTTGAGCCGCACGACTCACCATCTAAACTATAGTCCTATTATATAAGCATCTGCCTCATCTCATGCCAACTAAAATTTTCTATTTTCTAACATTCGTGCGTACTAGTATAAGCAAATGCATAATATACCTATGTACATATATGTTCCCCTGTTATCATCTTACTCCACTTTTGCAGTTAGCCGTGACACACATTCCAAGGCCCCATTTTTGGTTGGAGAAGCACAGTGAAATTGATTGACCTACATTTCAGTTTGGATAGTAGGACGTAGGTGGAATGTTTTTCTATGTATGTCGATTTGTTCCTCTCACTGACTCCACTGTTGCAAGCCTGTCTGCATATCGGTGCCCCATTACTTTGTTTTCAAAATGTGAACGGTTCTGCTTTATGCCATGCTATTGTATTGCTATTTCACGTTTGGTAGCATCATATATTGTTGGACGAGTATGCACTTTATGGAAAAACCAACATCATCGATACAGGAAAGTGAACAAGGTAAAGAGCGCCATATATCCTAATTGCATTTCCAGAGTAGAATAGGATGGAACAGAAATTTTTACATAGTGAGGTTCTAGGTTACATTAAGAGATTATGAGAAAAGTTTTCTCCTTTCTTTTCTTTCTCCGTAGTCATCACCATTGATCAGCATGCAGCCCACATGTAAATGAACAGAACAACGTTGCAAGCAGCAGCCTCGCTGTATAATAGCTAACGCGATAAACACATGCACATTATGATGGCAAACTTGCAGACGGACTGTTTTTTAGTTTAGTGTTACGAAACTGCACTTGGGCCAAACAATATTTCACTGTTGATGGACTCTGACTCTGGAGCACACAAGGTATATAGAGCACGACGATGACGACTATGACGGTGCTCTTCTTCCAGTAAATGTGGAAGATAGCCCATTTATTCTATACTTTATATGGAGAGTTTTCAAGGTGGCCTTGGTTTTCTTGGCCGAGTTGGCTAGAGAAGCTAGTTGGGGTTTCCTCCGAATTGTACTGCTAGTTTTTTTTGTGTAAAGTCTGTTTTCTCTCCAGACGTGCTTGCGGTTTATATATGTACTTGTAAGTAGTTTTATAATAATGGAGGAGCTCTGTATGTAGGTGAAGTCTGGAGTAAAACAAAATGAAAGCATTTCTCTTTTCACTGTCACCATGTTTAGTCTTCCTAAGCCCTTTCGCCTGTTGGCACCAACTTTTTTCACTTTCCTCTCTGTGTCTCTGCACTTTTTGTAGCATTTTTTTCTCTATGAATTTTTAAACTAGGGATTAGTTTAGTATTAAAATTGCTTTTGAGTTTTTCTGACTGAGTTTTTTACATACTTGTAATCTTGTAAATATATAAGGTGTGCTAAGAATTTTACTATTTCAATTTTTTCTCTGTAAATATCATTGTCCCAATTCATGTACATAAATCAAAAAGACTCAATGCACATAACACAAACTTGTATCATATTAAATTTAATCAAAACTTGTACATAATAGGAAGACAAATTAAGTAAATTGCTAAATTGTAAATAAAGAATAGATATAAGTAACTGCGGAAGCGTTAATTGTCACAATTGCTTTGTGATTGGTGCATGGAACTTGGGATGCGGTGCGTGTCTAAGCGTCATTCCCAGATCTCTACGTATCACTTACATACAGTGAAGTTACATTAGTAATCTCATTAAAATATTGGATACTGGATCTTGAAAAGCCGGTAAGATACATCGTTTCCGTTAATTTTCATATTTTTTAATTATATTAAAATTTTCATGAAAACTGATTTGCAAAGATTGGAAATGGAGAATGCAATAGGAAAAGGCTAGCGTAGCCATTATTATCGGTTTTAAAAGAGAAAACCAAACTAGATATAAAGAAAAAATCTTAAGAAGGAATTGCATCCTGAGCACGAAGCTTGACACGGAAGGTTTTCAAATGTCTGCTGTTGGTTTACGCGTCAAAGACTCTATGTATTTACCCTACTACCACCACTACCATCGCCACGCCGGTTTTAAACGTTTCAAAAATTGTGATCAATCCATTTTGTAAGGATATCCTGTGGTAACTTTTATAGTATGCTTTAATGGCTATTCACCAGTTTTTACTGGATGAATGTAAGTTGGATGATTTTTGTTTTGATTCATTTTCACTGAGAAGCTATTTTACCTGTTAATTGGTCAACTTTGAAGG
>JAQFXM010003538.1:0-19875 GCA_034693345.1 Entomobrya multifasciata
TTGCGAAACAATGATATTAACACCCGGCATTCTTTTGAATGAAAGGGTTTTCTATGTAATAATTTATTATGATATCTGTATATTTAATTGCGTTTCATTATGTCCATTACATACGTGTATTTATACAAGTATACTGCATATACGTAGATACATGTATGCATGTGTTGTATGATGAAAACGATGGGATGATGGGAAGCACTTCATGATGTGATGCAAACTCGATTATTTTTTGCCTTATGCTTGGTAGTGAATGAATGAAAACAATGAAAAATGTGAAAAATTGCTTTCTTTTACTGAATTTTATTTTCTCTACTTCTATTCCAAAATTCAAAAGGATTATTCACGCACAGTTTATATATTTAGAATTTGTAAATTAAAAGTTGGAAAACATGCAATTTACAAATGATGGTTATAATGACTAAACTTAAAGTGAGGTTTTTAATGCACAATTCGATAATGATGACGTGGACTATCAAGATACAAGAGCATTTTCTTCTGTATCGAGCTGAAAGCTGTGCATTATGTTATTTTACAAAAGAAGAAAAATTAGTTATTCTTTAATTTTTTTAGTGTAAATATGAAATAAATATGGCATAAATGTAGGTAGGTATATTTACTAGAAAATGAAACTATAAATGATGAACTTTCGGTTTTCAAAACGCGTTTGTGTAAAAATACTACATTATATCATCCCCGTTTCGCTACAGATCGTTTTCGATAATGAAAGAGGTACTTGTTCACCACAAGGCCCGATAGCGAATACTTTCTTAATTTTTCAAATTTATAATTTCTGATTCACATTTTATACTACATTTTGTACTGAATGTAAAACGTAACAGCGAAAGAAATTTTCAATAAACTAGATAGTAAGATGTATTTCGTCATATCTATTCATTCATACATTTTATATCTGTAAGTGCTTATTATGCCAAGCAAACTTTTTTGTAGACTTTAGCAAAATGTAAAACTTTCCACTGAACTAAACCAGTCTTTTAAAATAATTGTATGTACATTATTAATCTAAATGTGGGTGTATATATACCTGATAGCAAAATTGTAGTATATTCATATCCAATACTGGTATTAAAAACCCTTGGACTTTTCCCTGTTATTTTTCTCTTTTCTCTGTTCCCTGCTTTTGATAGAACAAAATTAGGTGAACAGGCGAATGCCCTCTTTCTCATTCCAAAGACTTTCCAACATGGTACCACAACGTTGGGATGCTTTACGGCCAAGTATGAGTGAGAACGACCGAAGTAGAGAGGAAATCTTGAAAGGAGAAACTTTGTTTTCCCAGTTCGGTAGTTGATTGGAAAAGATACGCCTTATATGCACTGAGTACCATATACATTTTACTTTCACAAACTGATACTGTTCCTAGTTTGGTTGAATAAAAAAAGTTGGGATGGACGAAAGAGAGATGCTCTTTACTGTTTGATACTTTTTCAAAGGACAGGAAAAGGAGATTTTGGATTATTTTTTTACTTCAACTAGTTCTTTGACAGAATTCGAATCAACAAAGGAAGTAGTAAAACTTGATTTGATGAAAAAGCTCTTTCCAAGTTGGCGGTTGCTTATTTAGACTGTTCCCTACTGACATGCCTTCTGTAAAACTTATACTACCTGTCTGTGAAGTGAAAAAAAGTTTAATTTTTTTAAAGGCAATGTTCACTGGACTGTAGACAACCAAAAACGGGTTAAACTACCAAAGTAAGTATATAAACAAAAGGATTGAAACGGTCGTCAATCAAATTTAATCAGCGCTACTTCAAACGATCTCATACACACACGGTCAGTTCAAACTGTAAATGTCATACCATTTTATGGCATTATAATGCCATAAAATAACCTAGAACTAAATGTATCACAAAAAACAACTAGTGAAAGTGAACAATACTCAATGTCGGTACACAGGGTATACATACACAAAAGAAGAGAAATTTTTTGAAGCGTTTTTTGGTGTCGTTCTCTAAACGATTCGTCCTTGTCAAGAAAACAGAGAACACGGGAGTCTGGTAGTGTGTACGTCTCAACTCAAGTTCAGGCAAAATGGTTTAAAAGATACACACCAGGAAAAAAACCATTAGGATCATTTTCAAAGAACACATGTACACTTAGGTTTTTTCTTTCTTTTTCTCTTGTCATTTTTTATTTTGAGAGAGATCAGAAAACGCACGTAGAGCCTAAAAATAAATAACTTTCGACACCGGTTTCGGTTTTCCTAAGGATAATCAATTCAAGGTGAGCACGGAAATCCGGCTTTCTCTGTATGAATGCAAACGATAAACATTTTCTTTCTAGTAGAGATTCAAATACATTTCTCCTCCTGCGTGTGTATATTTATTATTACGCGGAGGAGGACGCTTTCCCCATTTTCCTGCTTGTTGTGCAACTATTATTATCCTATGGCCATTGTAGTAATGTATACGTCTACATTGTGTAACATTAAAATCTTCCGGGGCTTTGAAAATGAATGGGCTAATGCTCCAACTCAACTCTTCTGCTACATTGCTTGCTTCGCTGACTAGGTGGCTTTTTACAAGTAAAAAGAAGGCAGCGAAGCAAGCAATCTCGTTTGGAGAAAGGAGAAGGTTTTACTATATGTACACCATGATGATGCTTTATATCTTCCTTTTTCTAAAGAAATGTCTATATAAGATTGTAATACACTAAGCCCTACTATAAAATCATAATAAGGTACTCTTTCAATGTCCGGAAGGAAGGACGGATGGTGAAGTAGTGGGTAGGATGAACCAGAAAAAAAAAACAGATAGAAAAGTCGGTATGTGTGTGTATATAGTATGTACTAAAAGCAAAAGTAGACTTGTTTTTAAATATAAGTAGAAAGTATGACAACTACTCCTGTTTTGCAGAAAAAAAGTGACTCTCATCTCCTCGGAAGCAGCGTCTTTCTCGTTGTACCCATTCATCTATTTATCCCCTTTGCCTGCTCCATACAACTTACTAGTCATTTTCTCATTCTTCCTTACACTTTCTCCTTCTCCCTCTGTCATGCATACAAAATTTTCTACGTTGTGCATATATACTTCTGAATACAAGAGCATTGTTCTGTTGTAGTATTATTTTTCATTACATCCCATCCAACTGTATAATACTAATAATACTTAAACTTGCTAGGATTTCGTGTTATGTGCATATCATGCCGTTTTGCAGTGTGTGGAAATAATAATAATGATGATGATCATTTTTAACATGCAAGCCAGAAGCAACCAGTTCTTTTGGCATGCATATATTATGAGAAAAGTTTGAGAGAGAATGGCTTATATTTTAGATAACTATTTCAGGAAAATGCTGCTTTTATACTTATTTCACCAGATCAACAACACAACATAGCAAAATAAAAATTCAAGTACGGCCTGGCCTGAACGTTGATTTTTCTGTGGGTTATTGTTATGTTGGAGCAGGACAACTTACATGCAAATACTCCTTTTTTACTTCAAAGCTAAAATTTATTTTGGCAAAAAAAAAACAACATCGCCTGCATTTCGATGTGGTTATGGCTGATGGTATAAAAATAGCAAAAATGAAAAAAAAAACTGAAAATGCATGCATACATACAAGCTTTTGAATACAATGGTAGGATTTGACGATAGAAAATGGCGGTAATGGTAAATTCATGTAATAAATTGCGATGATATTAGATATCTCTTGGATGACTGCAAAAATGCTTATGTGTACGATTATCATTTCTCACATCGTACAAATCTCAACAATCTATCTGTGTTAGTCTTTTTTGACTGCTGCCCTGTTACTATCTGTCTCAAACGACTAGATTTTCTATTCAGCATAATCGTACTGTAACATCAGCATGTTTAGAATAATACTACCATCATCACTGCACATGTTGTGATCCATGCAACTTTACAGCTTCACAATACAGATTACAACATTTTACAATGTACACACACACATCCAACAACATATATTCATTACTGATATCAAAGGAGAGAAAAAATGCGCTGTTGCGGAAGGGATTTTTTCTGTTTTTTCTTTCTCCTCTTTTTCTTCTCTTTTTGGCTATCCCTTGACTGGCTTGCCGCGTTTTCCCTTCATTCTCAACCAACAAAACATTTTATTACATTCCCAACAAATGCATGCATGCATGAATGCATTCTTTGTTTGCTGCTGAGGTGGTGGTATGAACACTGGATACCTTAGATGAAAAAGGCGAAAGAAATCCAAACCACCAGTGTGGGAAACACCGTTTCTCTAATGCAACGCTGGAGAATTTTATATTGAGTAAAATATACAATATATATAATGCTCTTGCGAAATGGTACTTGTAAACTTTTATTTTTTATACACACCAGACCACTGTGTTTCACGTAGCATTTGTAAAATTCCTTTGAACCTATGCTCACTGTTCTATCCTTCTACCTGATGATGGTACTGATTTACTTGGAATAGAAAGCATCATATATAACAACAATAACATTAACAATGCCCTTTTTTGGGCCTTTTTATATCGGTAAGATGTATTCACGAAATCCAATAAGAAAGCTGTTATGGAATGGAGCAGATCTTATTTTTTCCCATATAAGATTTTATATTACAATAAGAAACTATTGACAGCAACAACTGACTTGAATTTAAAGATTTCCTTTCAGTAGTACCACTAAAATCAAAGGATTTAGAATAATGCTTTTCCAGAAAGCCTTTCAACATAGCAAGCCAAACCACAAATAAAAATCCTTTTCCAAAATACACTAAAGAAATTCTTTTTTTACTGTCACTTGTCTGCTGAGAGTTGGGCATGGTGTATTTTATTTTATTGGAAGTTTATATAGGAAAAAATCTTAAATATCAAATGGGAAAAATTTGTTTAAAAGAAATAGCATCTAAGACACGATTTTAAATCATATAATTAAAGTTGAAGTCAACACAGAAAGTCCTCGAATCCAAAATTACTATTTTCTCACAGTGATTTTCCATTCATGGTTTAAAAACTCCATTGTGTTTGTCAAACCCAACTGCGCTGTCAAGTTGTTTACACGAAACAATCTAAAAAACATACTTGTTTGTTTGAGGAAGAATGAAAACGCAACAGTGCATTATAGATAGAAACAAGACAAGAGTACCAGTCTCCATTTCCATGCTTGAAGGACTTGAACATTACACGAACATGAGCATCTCTAAAGTATTAAATTTTCTAGTTGAAACATACAAGCACACACAAGCCTGTGTAAAATAACGTATAGTATAATCATCTTCCTCCTCGTCTCTGTTTCGCTCACACAACAGAGTAACTTTTGAAATGCGTGTGGAGTACCGAGTTTCGAACTAAGGTAACATTTTGTAGAAAAAATACGTGTGTCAGTGCCAGCAGCTATTACTATTTACAGGGATCTTTTCTTACTAGTGCAAGTGGTGCAAATACCCATTTAGGCTTGGAAACTGACGTATTCCGTTAATGGCAAACCATCTCTCTTGTGAATATCTTCATACGCCTTAGTTTTGGCTTGGCTTCTCAACAACAATAACAATCCATCTTTGTCAATAAAATTTTGATGAGAAACTGTCATGTTCTTGTATAGACCGCGGTGAGACGAATACACCATATTGTTTTGTATTGCTGTGTTGAATTTCTGTTGCTATATTATAACCTATTGTAGTAGTAAACTTATCATCATGATCACGTTTCTTATTGAGTCAGGTTCTCCATTTCTGTGAACGCAAACACTACTGGGATTGAGAATTTGGCATAATTGCCCTTGCCCCCATACAAGTCCCGAGCTTCAAGCACACATAACACACAAATAGGTATATTTGAAAATGACTAGGCGAACTAATGTACGTTAAAACAACCACGAACATTCCAAAGAAGTCCTCCTAACCATTTTTTGAACATACAAACGTCTTAAACTTACGAATAGCTTAGATTCATGAATATCGTAAGCTTAAAACGTGATATAGAATTTAATGTTGAAAATTCCACTGCTTTAGTATTAAATCAATCACGAAATCGATTTTTGCGCTATCATTCTTGTTACAAAAAAGTGTCATCATTGTTGGCTAGTAATACGAGCATATATGAACATTGTAATTCCTTTGAGTGTTTTAAGGGCATGAGTAAACAAAACAAGACTACATAATACTTTATTACAGAGTACTTAAGTCGTCTTTCCAATCGTGTATAAAGAACTTGAGTATGCGACGTTACATCCCACACGATACATAGAAATTCTTTGGATTTTTCTTCACCCATCCAGCCACACGTACGACTTTCATAAAGCAATGTTTTTCTTCCTACTAAATAAATCTTTCATGTATGTCCTCGTTTTGTATATACATTCGCCTCTTTATTGATGGGTGGTGGGATTCACGTCAGAAAAAGGCTACTGAGAGAAAAATGTGAAACATCAATGCGTTTTGGGAAAAACGTCATAAACCTGGCAATCCACGATCTATACACTATATACACATATTCAGGTACATTCTGTGCGTTTTGTGAGAAGACTATTTTTCCCCTTAGATAAACTAAAGATCAACCGTATCTGTCCTTCTTTTAGTCGCGTAGATGTGTATACATAGCCATTTGCTACGTGTAGAACACAAGTAATGTTCCCATCTGGAGAGAAACACCTGATGGGAAAAATCCAAAGCTGAGTCTACTATTTTTTGCGCGAACCATTTCTTTTGCTTACACACATGATGATGATATATAACTATTTTCATAAATATAAGCAGAATATATGGCATTCTATCATCTATCGCAAGAATTAATGTAAACATAAAGGTATGGCAAAGAATGAAGCTTAAGCACTGTGCTGTGAATAGTTTTGGAGAGATAGAAAAATGAAAAAAGAAAGGAAAAGTTACTTAAGTTCTCTCTGAGAGATTTTTCCCTTTTTTGCGAATATGAGCAAAGATACTTAATACAATTTAGATGATAGTTGCAGGATGAATATGTACCTGCGTATATGCTATTAATATGATATGTATGTAGATAGTACAATATTTGCCATAAGCTTGGGAAACTAAGCTTAACACTTTCAATAACAAAAAAAGGAAAACAAGAGAAGCCCCATCGTGTCGCATATACAAAAGTACAAAAGCTTTCCTCTATTTGTGTGTGTGAAATAGTTGAAATAGGGAACGAGAGAGTCATGCGAGTTTATGCACCTATCAATGAAACACTCGGTAGTTCATGTCCCGTGTGGTTATGCCTGTGAATAGTTGTGCTCATGTAATATAAGTATATAAATAGTGAGCTTTTCTCTCACTTTCCAACATAGCACAAAAGATATGTATGTAACCCTGTATCTGTTTGCATGCATATTATACTCACAAAAAGAAAACAAAACACATGTAAAATTTATGTACATAAGTGTACACAAGAATCAAGTATCATTGCCGGTCCCTTTCCACACATTCATTTGTATGGGCATGTGTGTTTTCAGTAGATCCAAAACAAAAAGAGCAGCTGCATGAGTACAAGATCGAAAAAAGGCTCACTCGTTGCTCTGACTGTTGGGTTCTTTCTTTTCCTCTTTCGAGGATCGTTATTGAACGGTCTACTTCTATTGCTTGCTTGGGAAAAGGAATAGAAAGAAAAAAAGGATCCTGGGTGAAAGTACTGCGTGCTGATATTTTGCTGTTACTACTAGTTGTGCTTTCTCTCTCCACTGAGTTTAGTATAAAAAGGGGAAACACTACTATTTCTACAGAACATTGGCTAAAGTACTGAGGAAAGGACAACCCGGTTAAAAAAAGTTCTAGCTGATATGAAGCTGTGCTATTCATAGTCTTATTGCTGAACAAATATCAAAGCAGAAGGAGCAGAGCATGAAAAAATGTTGAAAGTGTAGTAGAGTCACAGAGTCGTTGTATTTCCAGACACCCGGAATGAAAAAAAAGTTATCTTGGCGACTCTCTGCAATTTTTAAGTCGGAGGAGTAACAGCAGACTTACTTTTTTCTCTTTTATGAGTGGTATTTCACTGTATGTGCATGTGGGAAAGCAGCTGAGCTGAGAGAGTGGGAGAAAGTGTAACAAACAGCATGGCATAAAAATACACAGGATGACGTATTCACTATATTATGTATGTATGTATATTTCACTAGTATTCATGTCTGACACCATTGAAAGTAACAATCTCTGCCGTTTTTTGTGATACCACATTATATTATGTGGCGATAATAAAACATACACACCTTAGTTAGTTGCATATGCCTTTTTTCTTTTACACATAGAACTGATACTACGTAGCAGATTGATACTAACTTTTTTTTGCTAATGCAACTATCCCAAAACTACCGCTGCCGCCAAGAGACTTTAGTATAAAATACGAAGAGAAGACCATTGCACAAATTCTATACCCAAGTTTCATTCTATTTTTCCTTGGTTATCATCCTCCACTCCTTTTTCCCTTTTGCTCGTCTACTCTAACTTCCTTTGTAACAATTGGAGTTGTTCCTTTCTCCGTACAAAAAACTTTATAAAACAGATAATAAATGTACATTGTAGTAGTTTACTACAAGGAGACGAGCCATATAAAAACACTTTTTGCAATGTGTATACAATAATATTACTGTATATTACGATAACACAAAAGGATCAAAATTTTCCTTTTCCGCTTGTATTATTGTTGGAGAAAGTAGTAGAAAGGAGAAAAGAGAGGAGGACACCATGTGATACATATCTCTTGGTCCAAAGGAGAAAAGTAGTCATTCATATAAAGTTAAATTACATAGCAAAAAGCTTTAGCTTTTAACCATCCGACCCACATTATCCATTTGTGAGGCAACTTTCTCCCTGTGCGCGTGTATAACCAGAGCGCACAGATATTCAGCTTTTAGTTTAGCCATCTCCAAGTAGTAATAAATATATCTACGTTTCATATAGTTTTTCCACAGTACACATTCCAATGCGAGTGAATGTTCAGAAGCCCCATTTTTACTTTTTTTGGGTACAATTCCCGGCTGTGAATGAGTCACTATATAGTCAGCATATTTCTCAAAAAAGTATTATTTTATAGGGGTAATTCCTATACAAACTGTACAATGAAATAGAGAGAAAATGAACCTTTTATAGAAGTTTCGCTTTTCACAATGTTAGTACAACAACTTGTACGACTCACACAGACAGTCAGTTTTGGATCTGGCTAACTCAGACTCATTTACTCTCTCGAAAGAAAGTTATAACTTGGAATTGCCACTGTGTTTTGTTAGCCTATCCTTTCCAGAAGTAGTTGTAGTGGTAGTGGTACCCGCCATCGCCTCGGAAAGATAAACGCATTCGTTCTGCTTCATACTACTACTACTACCAAATGTGCATTTCCATTTTCTTGGCGGCAAAGACTCTTCCCTCTTTAGTTTAGTGAGAAGATTCTCGTGTGTGGTATTGTGTGCTTTTGGTCTGGTGTAGTAATATTGTCTGACAGGGAGGCTGCTGTTGTAATTCCAAAAACTTCGTTCCATATTATTTGGCATACTTATCAAAAAGAGTGCTATACTTCCTTTATATCCTCTTCTTTCCTCACAACATATTTAGGTATGAACTAACGTAAGACAAAAGTGAATCTACGTACCAAAATATATGCAATCCTTCAGTGTATTCATATAGGTAGGTGTCTGTGTAGTATTAAAAAAGTGCAAGATGAGAAGAGAAATGCGCGTATAAACAAACACTCTAGTAATGTGGTGGTAAAATGGCATAGTCAAGTGAGATGAAATCTTGAAGAAAAAAGTCTTCCTGGAAGACCAAGAGCCCTAATAGTACCATCACGCAACTATTTATACTGAGATGGTGGTGCGGCTTATAATAATACTCCCGCCTGTTCTGCTTAATGTAATGCCAGACAAGTCAGTCAAGTGAGGGAGAAGCACCATGATCAAGAAAAAAAAGGATGACGGTGGCGATGAACCATGCATTGTACACTCTGATGATGATATTTTATTCTGCAACTTTGCTGACTAGTACTACACAACGACTTTAATAGTGTTATACAAACTTTCATCTTCACCATTTTTACAAATTTGCTATAATGTATGAATTGCGATGATGGTATGGATATCATGTCGAAAGAGAAAGTTTCAAGTTAGAAAATAGTTGATGAAAACAGAGAACAGTATAGTATATAGAAAGAGAAGTAGGTAGGAACAGAATTGGTACTAGCTGTTCAAGCTCTGTTTTCCTGCTTCTGGCGAGTATACAAAGCTTTTGTAGCAGAAAAGAGAAAGTATACACGCCAAACTTTCCTCTACAGTGCCTACACTTTACTTGGTACCTTTTTTCTTGCTGCTGGTTTGTTCATTTAAGGTTTACTTTTATACATCCTTTATCCATATAGCAGGATCTCCGGTTGGGATATCCGTAAAAAACAAATGAATCTTCTAATCCGTTTACGCACGCAGTTGGAGACTTTGCACTCTTTCTCTCTAAACTAATCATGGTATATAAATATAGATACCATGAAAGTTGCACTTATTACTATAAAAGTGGCAGAAATAGAGACACAGATTATTTTTATTAGTTATAGTATAAAAACGTGTTATTCGAAAAAACAAAGTAGGCTACATACACCTACACATCATTTACGTTCTGAGAATTCAGAAAAGGCGAACTCTTATGATTCTGTTGGGTTGCCTCTCCTAAAAGAAAACTTTGTCTTGTTTCTCTAACCTTATTGAAAGTTTTTGATAGATTGCTGGAATATAAATAAGTAGGTGTATCTTATATCTGCGTGTCTACGTATTGATCAGTGGATGTGGTGTGCGGTGTAAAATCAAATGATTCTTTTACAAGGAAAAAGTAGCAAGTGGGATGATAGTACAATGTTGAGTGTAACTCTTTTTGCAAAAAGTAGATTTTCGGGGAATGAAAAGAAGCTGTCAAAAGCTGAACGTTGTAAAAAGATAAGGTTTATAGCAAAAAAAGGAGATAGTGCTTGGCAATGTTCGTAAATATACATATTTTTATACGTAACATGGGTGAAGTAAAAGTTCGTTTGTAACGTCATTTGCTGCTTGAGATAAAATGTGCAGAAAGACATGTAGGATGGAACAACATATACATGTTTTGCTTTCTCCTATGCTTTGCTAAAGTGAACTATATGAATTTTGTGTAGTTTTGGAGTGCAAATATATACTTTACCCTAAAACGTTGAAATGAAACAACTTTAACATCAACACACGAAACGAAAAAACATGTTAGAAATGTCATTCCCAAATGAAGTATATGAAATTCCTCTCGTAAAAGATCAGACAGCTTTCAAAGATTCTTTTTTCTGGGGAAAGTGCATTTTTTGCTCTAAATCTACCATCCAGAAGTAGAATAACCAGTGAAAGTCAGCGAATCCAAAAAAGTCACATTGTGCAAAAAGCATTTGTACTGTATTTTTGAGAAGTGAAGAAATAAAATAAGATAAGACATGGCAATCACATGAAGGAAAGCTATGAAAAATAAATTTGATAAAAAATAGGAGCTAGAAATAAAAAAATAAAAACGTGACGTGTCCCTACTTTTGAGTACAAAAGGTAAAAAATATTCTGTTGGCTTCCACACACCGATAGTACCTGTCAGATTCCTGTCATTCGTAAACACAAGGTTAAGAGTTTAGTTCTTGTGGTTTACTTTTCTTACAATATACTTCCAAAAGCGAGTTCTCATTTTCATGTAAAAAATAAAGCGCAAAATATCCAATAAAATTGATCAATCAGGTAACATGAATGAAAGGAAACAAATTGGCAAAAAACTATGAGATGTCATGAATTTCAGATTTCATGTTTCAAATTACTGAGAATTTTGATCAGAGTTATAAAAATTTATAACTAGAACTAGGCTGTTATATCTATAAAGTAGGTAGTTTAATTTGGCACTATTTACTACAAGGGACAAATCAAATTTATAATACTGTACAATGGTACCATTATCACACGAAAACATTTCAACTATATCTAATCTTAAACTCGACGGAAGAGAGTACGTATTTATGCATATCATCACACAAATATTACTATACCAAGAAGGTAAAAGTCTTTTGTTGTTCCGCTCATGAAGGCAGCAACAAGCAGGCTTACAAGAAAAGGCTGTTTTTGTCTTGTCCAATCCGACAACCCATGTCACATTAATGAGCTCGTTAAATTATTGTCTCCGTCATTCAACATGATAAGAATGAGAAGCCAACAAGCATAGCATAATGAATGCTAGCGATGGTGTAAATAGTACACAAGTGACATTATCAAGATTCACGCCTTTTATTATCTTTCACTCAAGGAGAAAACAGGGTAGAAAGGACAAAAGAAGACAATGGTATAGTGTGACAAACATTTTGCCACAAAAATTTACCTCTACCAAATGCAATGACTGTATTATGAGTATAGTAAAATCTGGCACATATTTATGTTACCCATATATCCACAGAATGGCTAAATAAAAAATTATCATCCATTTTGAAATTTCTGGGTAGAAAAGATAACTTTCATCGGTATATAAAGTATGGCAGATGCAAACAAGGTATATTTTTACTTTGGGGGAAATGTCTTTGCATAATTTATAATTACCTGTGAGGTTGACCTCGTTAAAGTTACGCATGCTTAGGCACATGTTGCCACGCTCTTGCGGCATGTTTTTAACTTTCTATATGGGATAGAAAGCGCTTTCATAGCATCGTAATCTAAGAGTTACAATTTTAATGCGAATGGTACCATTCTAAGATATTGCAGAACCAAATAATATGCATGCATATATAAGTTAACAAGATATCATTATATAGTACCTATCCACTCAGTTTTTGTTATCAAAATTATTATTATAATACTTCTACAACAAGGAGATGAATATTACAACAGTTATGCGGGAACACTGATTATAATCTAAGATGTAATAATACCCTTTTGAAAAATTCATGACACCTTCAGAAACTTTATCAACTTTATTCATTATACAAAATTCTCAACTCGACATTTCTTTTCTTCTTCCTCCTCGTTATCTCACTTAAATAGAAAATGCTATATGTAAAAAAATGAAAACAAGTGAAAGCTAGCTAGAATGTGTGGTATGATGGTATGACGGTTGGTTGAGCAATTTGCACCCAAGTCTCTGCACACAAAAGATACATAGATCACTATTCTGTTTATTGTATATATCTATGTGCGTGTTCTGTGTCCAAGATTTTGATCTTTTCGTACGATGGCACACCATGTTAATGATTTAACAACGAAAGTAGGTCACTTCAATAACTAATACATATGTAAGAAGACATAAGAACATATGGCATAAGAAGATGAATAGAGGAATACTTACAAGAAAATTACGATGATGTTAAGACTTTAATAGATATGATAAAAGTGAGTATTCGAAAATAAATACCGTATTTTTTCTCCCGAATAAATACTGCACAGTTTAGTTATATCTCTCAAAATAACTCTTCATTTGCTGTTCATTTGACTCAAATTTGTAATTTCTGAAACATACTGAATTCTTATTTTTTCAATTTGCGAAATGCATTTAAAAACAATTGTTCTAGGTAAATACTATGAAAACTCTTAATAAATAGAGAAGAGAAATCTATCGAATCAACTGTAGTAGCTAGGCTGAAGTATTATCAATTTACTGAATATCCTTCAGCTGTCACATTGTCAGTGTCAGTCGGACAATTTTAAGCTATTTCAGGCTTAATGCATATGAATTTATTTTTACTACTCTTTGTACCCAATTACCCGAATGCATAAACATTTCAGTCATAGCCGTGTGTGGTGTCTTAACGGAAGTTCATTTTTCTGGCGAGATTGCCCAAACTAAAGCCCTGGCTATATGGTTATGGATTTGTACTCACGAACTCCACTCTCGCTTTTGTGACATTGATGTTTGTTGTTGTAGCAAGTCTAATATTATCTCTTGAGCATACAATGTCGAGTTCGAGTCTAGAATTCTCGTTTCCTTTGGGTCTGAGTGTAATCTTCTATAATAGCAGTGCCTATATCAGTAGGCAGGTCGAAAACCACTTCACGAGGTTGTTTACTTGCGTAAAAGTATCTACACTGATAGTACTATGCAGAGAGGCACCAAACACTTCCTGTGCGACTCTTTCCTTTTTCATGAGCGACATCATGGGTGGACTAGGAAATAGGACATGAAAAGTTATGTGCGAGTGAACCCTAACACTAACATGCATTGGTTTTTAGTGAGAAGGAATTATAAACGGCTTTTGTTCAAGTAGAAATTTTGGACCGTACCATCACCATTACCATTTCTCCATCGTTGCTCTTACTCCATGGCGTAGCCTCATGTTGGCACACAGCTACCATTCTCAAACTCTTCTCCACTGACTGTAGCTGTATTACTTGTGAAAGTATACTTCCCGTACGTATTGTCGTTTCAGTTGAAATTGCGTATGTAGTCGTTTCTAGTGGTAAGGTAAAGTGTACTCTAAAGGCAACAAAGGGGAGTCTGGCTGACTGCCTTGGAATTACAGCTGTATGAAGATGGAAGGAAGGAAAAAGGATGCAAAGTAATTTCTGCTAATTCTACCTTTTTGCAAAGTGATAAGCTTTCGTCTTAAGTTGGCTTCGTTACTTTTCGTTCCTTGTTCCAGTTACGATGTGCTTCTTATTGCATGCATGTTCACTTATGCTGTGTATTTACGATTATTATGATGATGACTGGACTGTACTATGTACAGCATAATAGGCATGAATAGATAAAAAAATGCATATTCACGCATAATATGTGTATTGTATTATAGGTATTAAGGAGATGATTTAGGAATAAAAAGATACAGAATAAAAATTTTATTATTGTAACGTAATCAAAACTCCAAAGTATGAACCAAAGAATTTTTAGCGATAATTTTTATGCATAATACTGATTAAGCAGGAAAACGTGCAAAAAACTTCAGCAAAATTAAAAAAAGGCAATACAAGTTAATGTAATACAAGTAAATTATAAAACTTTAACATAATACAAGAATTTTAATGCTTGCACAATGGAGATACTTATTTTTAAAAATATGCAGACATAAACCCATCCTGTTGTAAACAGAAGCTGTGGCTTGCACGTTGTATTGATGCAAAATACCCTGATTTGATGTTTTCATCAACCAATATAAGATTCTATCATTTACGCTGTATATATATCAACCAGCTATTTTCCGACCAAGAGGCTGCCAAGTAAAAGATAAGAAGTAAACTGCTACAAAGCCGGACAAGTGGTAAAAAAGTTATACTCCTACGTATTAAGAATTGGTAAAGCATTTTACCGCAAAATTTGTAATCATGCAAACGTGAAAATATCTTTACATAAATATATGGTGGACTGTACTTTTTATGCTTTTTTAAACCAAGTAATAAGTACCATTTGCCTCTTTGAGGACATACTTTTTTGAAGAGGGTTCTTTTGTTGAATATCTCTTGAGACACCATGTTTGCTTCGTATGTTATGATTTGATATGATATAATGCAGCAGTCATCAATGATGGAGAGATAGTATATCAAAGTACCATAGAGTTTGATGGAGCAAAATGTAAAAAGCAATTCCTCTTCTGGAGAGAAGTGTCATCATTTTATCGTTTGAAAAAATTGCAAAAAGTTATAAATATACCAATAAATATTGTGGGAAAAAGAAAAACATGTCTTAATGCGAATAAAATCTGGTAAAGACAACGTACAAAATGTGTTTCCAACCGTGCAATTTCAAAAACAAGAAATCCAATCCAAGAAATCCACGAAAACATCCTTCTTCCGAAAACTAAGAACACTATTATGCAATTTTTGTCATATATAGTGGCGTAAATTTCCCCCATACGATGGAATAAATAGCACATGTATAATTCCACTTTTTGAGAAAAATAAAAATACGTTCATATTCCATTAAATCCCATCGGCAATTCAAAACAGTGTATAGTAATACTTTTGAAAGTGTATTCTCATTTTTATATGACAGAGGTAAGATTTGTCAGCTATGCAACGAATATACAACTTGATGTTCATGTAACACGCTTGTGAGCCAGCTGAATTTTGTAACATTTAAGTATTCTAGCCTATAACTAACTATTACTAAAAATAGTTTGCATCCTCCGAATAGTTTAAAAATCTACAGTCTTATTTTGTTGCTGATTGTTGATTGAATGATTGTTAGCTGAGCTAATGTTTTTGTCGGGGATATTAGAAGTCGAAACTTTGAGATTATATCCCATCTGTCTGTACGGTTTAATCAACGCATTTCAAGCAATGAGACTTGGTACATTCATGTGATTAACGAATGCCAAGCGAATATCTAATTTGGAGTCCTTTATATTAAGTTACACAGATCCCGTCCCGTTTAATTTAAGCAAGTTACTACGCTGGTATTTTGTTATATACCGTTTATCGCTTTATTGTATTAAAATATTTGTCACGAAGGAAAAGGTGAAAGTGATGTGATGCGTAAGTTTACGCATAAATGTTTTATCATTACATAAAATGCTTCGTACTTTAGTTCTCAATTTATTTCAAAATAAATTTGACATTGAATAATTCAAGCATATTACTGAGTCAGTACTAGACTTGGCTTTACACTATATAATCGCCCGTTTTTTTGAACTTAAACTATATACAAATACAATATAAGAGCTATAGTGGTTGAAATACATCGTAACAAATAAATTTGTGCACAAAAATACAGCGTATATGTGTTGCACATGTTGTATTGGATTTTATAATAATTTAATTCAAAAACTAACTTTATATTCTGTTGTTGAAACTCTCTGGAAGAATTTACACACGGTAGGACATCATAGGTTGATGATGTTCACATCATCCATTATATGCAATAAGTACCAGTACAATATATTCAATTACTGAATACATATATGTATGAGTATGAATGAACTTTCTGCTATCACTGATTGAGTCGAGTTTTACCACTAATATGCTTGAAGTTTATAGAAAAAATCACTGACGCAAAATGTAAAAAAAACTATACCAAAATCTTTTCACTCATATCATCATCATCATTCGGAATACATGAAAGTAGTTATTTGTACAACTGTGCCTCGGCTTTTTCTTCAGAGATCGAAAATCAATATATACCTCCTGTTTTATACTGGCAATCAATTTCAGAGCTTCTGCTTCTTCCTTTACTGTATAAAGTAGTACACTACACGTGAACATTACTCCTTTGACAAGACAAGCTTTTAGGTCCAAAAAAATCGGCTAGCTTGTCGATTGAATATATATCTATATTGGTGTAGAACTATATATTTGCGAAAAGGAAACCGGTCTTGCCACCAGTCTCCTACACCAGTATCACTGCTGCGTCGTTATACCACCACCACACCACAGTCACTTTATCATTTTCAGTATCTACACGTCTCCGATTGTAAAATCTGGTTGAGTTGTACGAGCGAATGAATCTCTCGTTTTGGCTGCGGTGGTACCTACATTACATATATGTATGAGCGTTTTTTGATGTAACAAGATCAACTTTCGCACACCACCAACTATATTCGGTATAATGTCATGGCGTACATTTATTCACAGCAAATGCACCTGGGTATATAATATAAAGAATCATGTGTTTTTCTATTAACTTTTAAGTTCCTTCTTTCACTTTCCTTCTACATCATATTATCTCCTTCTTTTGCTATCGTTTTTACCGCTTTCTTTTTTGGAAGATAAACGGAATACTCCGATTTCACATTGTCTCAAAGAAAACAATATTGTATGGTGTATGGTATGTATGTAATGTTAAGTACTGAAAGCATTCTATGTAGAAAGCTAGGTATTTAATACTAGGAAAATTATTGTCTGTTTGTCTGACTTCATGGTTTCTCATGGCTAATCATAATTTATCTGTATAGCATAGCAGAGTATATATTACATAAACCACAGCTTGAAGAATTTACAATTCGTAACATTGTTCACAAAAGTTGTATAATAACATAATATTATGCTAGTGCATCTGTCACGCAGTCATCATATCAAGCGAAGATGGCTTAAAGTTGTTTCATAAAAGTTCACGCTTTCGGTACTAACTTATATGGGTTTAGAAGCAGGTTTATTATCTTTCATATATGATGACTACTTTCTCGTTGCAGCAGTGATGGGATCATTATGCATGCCTCTTTCGATTTTCACTTCATCCAATTCCGCATGTACACTTTATTCTTTAGCATCTTTCGGGTAAAACGGGGATGACGATGATGGTGGTGACGTTTAGATAAAATACGGCTTCTCGTGTACACCAGTGTCTGAGCCCTAGACTCTTAGACTCCAAGTAAAATTTTAGCCCACACATTTGTGTGTATATAAATAGATCACAATTCTTTCTCTCCGTACCTACATATATGAGTGCACGCCTTTTGAAAAATGAGGAAAACGATCATCGCGAAATCATTTTCTCTTTTATCATAGGCAAATTGCTGTACCACCACCACCGACATCAATGTTCTCCACTCTATTCTTCTTTGTATTATCAACTCATCATCGTCTCTTTCTTTGCATATTATGCGTTCTCTCGTCGTCTTTATGTAGACAACGACAATGATGATGATGTTGATCATCATCATCCCTTTGTTCATCTTCTTGTCTCAATATTATGGCCACGCTGTTGAACTGTTGAAGTACTCACATCTGAATACTTCTTTTCACCATTTCTCGCATTATACCAAATTCATATTTGTATATAATAACTATACACGCATACAATATTTAACAAGCTTGCATATACGGTATCCTTACAAGCCTTGCGTGACGCCAGACTGCGTATAAACATATCCCCATGTTAAAATTGTGAACATTTTTTTTGAAGGGAGACAAGAGCAAGAAACTATGCAGAGACATCCCCATGTTATTATGATACTTTCACTTTGTAGATGGATAGGTATATCATGGCTGTAATCAACATTCCTGGTATTTGTTCTCCTATCATAACAACTGACAATGAACATGCTACTTTAGTTGTTAGTGGTGGAAGAAAAGCGAAAGCGAGGAGAGAGATGAGCTTCCGGCAATATTTTACTTTTTTGTGACAAGAGATTCCGTGTTACATTCTATTTTACTAAAAAAATTACTAGTGGAACAACAAACATAAAAGGCGTGTAGGCATACTTAAGGTATAAAATTGGCAATTCTTTCCTAGTATATTTGCAAGAGAATGTGCATGTTGAGTTGTGTACCTTAGGTATAACTTTGAGTGAATAGTGAAGTGCGGTAGGTAGGGACATTGGGATAAAAAGTGCACCACTGTTCTTTGGGGAACCACGATCTAGTCTTGTTTTAAAAATGATGAAAATTTTTCGACTCTTGTTTCTTTTGAAAAGACATGTTCACACACACATGTTTTCAAGCTACTTGTACCTCAATCAGCTCATAACTTGAATATAAGTTTTCTGATGTTGCTGATACAGATGCCTGTGTGTATATTTTGCGTGGATATAGTTCTCTGTGTGGCTGCTGGCTGCTTGGATGAAAGAAGAGAAAATAGGTAAACACTAAGATACTTATTTCTATCTTTTTATATACATGAGAGAAAAGATTAGTGTACTTTAGTATGCATGTAGATGTTATCCTTTACTCTATGATAAAATAAATATATACTTTAGTTTCTGATGTTTTATTCACTATATCTACTTGGCATTTTCAGTGTCGAAAAAGTAAACAACATCCATACTTTTTGCTTACGGCTACCTTTTCTAAAACTATTCTACCGTGTATCATTGAAGTTCAGTGTCTCTGTACATCAGGAATCTTTTTCGAACATCACATACATCACGTCATTTAGCATTCTTCAAAAGAACCCCTTAGTTTTGCTCTCAAAAAATGACTGCACGGGTTAATGTGTTTTCCGTGCTCATTACCAATGTATTTTGACATAGAAATATGTAGGGGACATGTAGTGCAAGCAGCCACGTCTTTCATGGAAACAGTAAAAAAG
>JAQFXM010003539.1:0-19873 GCA_034693345.1 Entomobrya multifasciata
CCTTGTGAGCATCTGCACTGGCCATACTTTGTATTTGAATTCCTACTTGGCTTGCATTCAGAACCTCCAGTACAAGTATCCTTAGATCCTACCAAGCATGGAGCCCCAACAAGGGCCTTACATTTCCTTGAATTGACTTCATAGTATAAATATTCGGAGTTGCATTTGCACCTTCCATCTATACATTCCAATGGAGCCAAGCGGTCACAGGGTTCTTCAACATCATCAGAACAGGGCTGGTCGTATTCTAATTCGCATGTATGATCTCCCTCAATGTACCCCTCCTTACAGCGACATTCGTACAGAGCCTGCTCAATCAGTTGACATTCCGCATTCTTCACACATGGAAATGAAATGTTCCCTTTGGTCCCATCCTCACTTGTAAATTTCACCAAGCAAGGCGAATCCACCAAGCTTACGCACAAATTCAAATCCCTGTCGTATTTCTGTCTTTCTGCGTACTTGCACTCGCATGTTCCACTTTTACACATCATATCATGCCCGCACCTTTTGTCTTTTGTGTTGCATGGTTCTCCAAAGTTTACTAGACATAGACCCTCCGGAGATCTTGAAAACCCGGGTTGACAAACGCATAGTGTGCTGCTATAATAAGATCCAGAGTTGCGGAAGGGACAAGCAGCGTTTGGAACACAGTTTGCGTACGCAACACAACTAGCCCCTTCTCTTGCCACGCATTCATCCCGACTTTCGTCATAGTAGGCGTGAACTTCTTCGCACTTACATTGGCCCTCTATACATCTTAGATACTTGTCAGGTCTGCAGTTGTGATTACCATCGTCATCCAGTATACAACTGTCCCCAAACTGTCGATTTGGTATGCAACTTCGGTTATTGCTCAGAACGTACTCTGGGTTGCAAATGCAGGTACCGTTTTCTCCGCAATGAGAATTCTTGTCACATTCAACTATTTCAGGAAACTTTTCGTTTTTCTTTGGAGTCTCAATTGGTTCAAGCTTGCAGATGTCACCGGGAAGAGCCATGCAAATACCTTTTTGTTCGTCATACACCATATTCTCAGGATTTAAACACTGGCAAACGTTACTAACACATTGTAGAAAGCCGTCATTGTTACAGCGAGTTGACTTGTTGCATGTTTCCCCAAATTTTGCAGTTTTTCCATCTGCAGCAGAAATTTCGACGCTGCTTATAAATACTATCAATATGAGTGCTCTCAGCATTTTTGGAGAAAAGATTTTCAATTTCAAACATAAAAATCTTCTTTTTTAAATTAAAATTCTTTGATTCATGAGAACGATGGTCAAACTGCGATAAAATATGTTATTCTTTTGAGTTCAAATATAATTATGCAATGATATGTGAGTAGCAAAATATTTTGGTTTTTGCGAAGAGTTAAATAAACATATGGCGATTTATAAGCTTCAATGCTTCATCAAAATGTTAATTTGAACAGATAAAAACAAAAGGGCTAGAACGCAACGTAGAAGATTAAGAAAGCTTAACATTTTCAAAAACATTTAATTGGTTCTTAAAATTACTAATTTCATTTGAACACTGCTTGGACATCTGGCTTTCATTCTATTTCACTTAATGACAAGAAGAAGCTTGCTAATTTTCTTTCGCTTTAATATTATGGTTTATGTGTCTCTATTGAAAAATGCCGTGATGTCAGTCTGTCTATTTTTTTTAAATAGTACACTCATTCAACATTAATCCCAATGTATTTGACCTCATCCTCATCATGGACGCAAAATGATTGAGTCAGACAAAAATACAATACATAACATTTTAAGCATGCTAAATTTAGGACTTGCATTTCGTTTTGTAGATGTGGTTTTGCTTGAACTGAAACAAGACTAGATTACAAGCTTTGTTTGCTGATCCCGACCTGACATGTCATCTTGTGTGTATGGTTGAAATGAAAGTCTGATTTAAGTAGGGATTATGCCTCCAAAGTCTATGGAAATGATTTCTTCACAGAACAGGAATATGTTGACAATTTATAAGTATTTAATTATGACAAAAGTGAAGGTGGTACATACATTTAATGATATCCGATTTGGAATTAGCGATCAAATCTGGTTTACATCCACTACTAACTCTCTTTATGTTCTGATTGGCATCGTCATCCTATTTTTTTTTACAAACAATGTCATGGTAAAAAGATTTCTGTTGTGATAAGTCTGAAAAGGAGCTTGTATTTTTATCGGCTCACGTCATTTTTTACGACAAATACATTTTTGGGAGCAATGATACTTCTTCTGGTGAAGCATAAGGATAATTTCAATTTCATTCCCATCAGTGAAGCTATATGCTACATATTTTTTTGGAAATTCATGTGCTTTGATTAGACGCTTTAAAGTGTCACCTTGAAATTTAGCAATAATGATGAAAAATGGTACCGATGAAGAGGAGGCGGGGACCGAAGAAGACGAAAGGGGTCAAGCTTCCACTAAACCATCTACTCAGACTCAAAAAACCCAGAATACTCAAAAAACTCAGATGACCCAAAATACTCAGAATACTCAAAAAACACAGATTACCCAAAATACTCAAAAAACTCAGATGACTCAAAATACTCAAAAGACTTCGGGAGGTCAAACTAACGCTGATGTCAACAAGCAACCTAGCAGGAATAGCAAGCCTGAAGTAAGTACCCAAGCAAGCAAAGCTGAAACCCAAAAAGCCAATGAAGCTCAATCAACAAAGTCCGAAATGCAAAACAATGAGAGTAAGTCAGTATCGCCTGAAATGCAAAACAATGAGGATTCAGCAAATGAATCAGAAATGGAAATGGAGAACGATGAGTTCCAACCAATGGAGTCCGAATCCGAAATGGAAATGGACTTTCCACCTAGCGATTTCCAACCTAGCGAAGCTGGCTTTCAAATGAATGATCTAATGCCAAGCTTCTCTACTAGAGAAAACGCAATTTTCATGGCAAACCAAGCTCAAAGAGAGCCGCGTGTTTATGAACCCGGAAACGATTTGCGACTCGACTTTGTGTACGGTTATATATCGCGTTCTTTTAGAATCAAACCGGATAAATGGAAAGCGTTTCTGCAGAATGAGGAATACAAAGAAACTTTATATGATTTTCTGGATAATCCAGACACACCGGTAGCACAAAATGCAAAACTCATTTAAAAACTGCAAACCGTTAATTATGCGATCTATATTTTAATTGGATGCTTCCATTTGTATCTAGTTTCTCGTGATTAATTTGAGTAGCGAAGGAATCCTTATGCCAATAACCGTCTTTCCTCCTTGCGTTAAGAATAAATCTGTCTACATGATAAAGAAAGGTCCCGTCGCTTTCCCACTAGATGAATATGAATTCTTTAGAGATGCTTTGATTGTTGGTGACTTGCCTCCTCAGCCACTTGAAGCATTGATGACATTTGTGGAGGAAGTATGTATTTAATGCATGAAATAATATGCTACTAATTTATAATTAAGTCGTAATTTGCTAAACCTGGTAAAAACAATTGACCATATTGCTCCACTAGATTATTCGACCTGTGGTTACTGCAGAAGTGAACCAGGACAAATGGCCCGAAACTGTGGTCTCTGATTTGAAGCAGCAAACTCAAGAGATTTGTTCAATTCTTTACACAGTTCAAGGTCAACTCAGGGGGAAGACCCTGTTACCAATGCCTATAAATCTTGATATGATTGAGGAAAATGAGCGTAGAATGGAACAGGGGTAAAAATGTTAAATATATTTTGGTATTAGTTATAATGTGACTACTTTCGTGTCAACATGTGGTATGTTTTCGAATTCGTAACAGGGGACCTGGCGAGGTAGATCTACAACTGAGAACTAGTCTAGAAACACTAGTGATCAAATGGAGTGCACAAATAAATGAAGTACTGCAACAAGATCCCTCAAAGCCTTTGAAAACAGGTCAGAACCCAAGTCCCTACGTAGAGTTAGCCTTTTGGGAGGAAAGGGTACAGGATCTCAAGACAATTTATAGTCAACTGAATGACGACAAAGTTCGGAAATTGGCGAATATATTGGAAAAGACGTAAATTAAATCACAGCAATAAATTACTGTCTCTTTTCTTATTTTCATGCCTCCCTAATTAACTTTTATACATGATTGACATGATAAACAGTAACAGCACTTACTGGCCGTGCTTCAAGTCCATGTTCCGTAACGTCGTTGCTGCCCTAGCTGAAGCCCAAGATATCTTGGCTCACTTGAAGCCCCTACGACGCTATTTGGACATCGTGCAATCTACCGAATTTGAAGAGTTGATTCAGCATTTGGAACCTTTGATGCACATTGTCTGCCTTGTCTGGGGTCATTCGCGATACTATTGCTCTCCAGCAAGAATTATTGACCTGCTCCAGGAAATCTGCAATCTGCTGATAACAAGGGCTCGAAATTATATGACTGAAACCCCTATTTTTCAGATTGAACCCTCTGTAGGCCAAGAAAGAACGGAAATCACGGTCAACACCCTTCAATTGTTCCGAGAACTTTATGACGAAAACAAAGGTGAGTTACCCATCTATTTCAGCCAGGAAAGTGAAGCAAAAAACTGGGACTTTTTACCTCATCTTGTGTTTGCGCGATATGACAAGTTTTTGGACAAAATGAAGAAAATAAAGGTGAAATTTAATTATATTCTCATGCAAATAAGTATGCGCACACTCATTATCCATTCCATTATTTATAATCTACTTGAATTCACTTTTCAAGGCCTTTTTCGACACATCCACTGAATTTTACAACTTGGAAGTGATTGACATTGGAGGAAATAAGGGAAAATACTTGAAATCTTATGTTCAAGATTTGCACCGTGAATTCACAGAGTTCTATGATACATACGCTACTATATCTTATGATTATGCTGATCCCGAGGATACCAGGTTTGATAATGATTACGAACAATTTCGGGAGAAAGTTGAGCATGTCGACAAAAGACTGGCAGCCATTGTGGTAATTGGGTTTGAAGCCAGTGATACGCCAGAATCTCTTTACAAGCTTATTTCCACATTGGGAGCGCTTTTGGACAGACCAATCGTCAAAGCTGATTTTGAACAGCAATATCCATTGTACGTGTCCATGTTGGATTTGGAGCTGGCAAGAATCAAGGTAATGAGTTTATCTTCTAGAATTTCTTGTATTTTACATTTTTTTGAAATCACAACCATTATCAAAGACATTATGACTACGATTCTTCAATCATTAGGAAATGTACGACAAGGTGGTCGTCCCTTACCCCATAACCGAGAGAAGTCACATTTTCCCCCAGTACCCTCCATACTCTGCGTCCGTGTACTGGGCTAAAGGAATGAAGGAACGGATTGAGCAAGACATGAATCAATTCCAATCTTTAGACCTTGTAATTGAAGATAAGGAATCGGTTGAACTGCTAAATGATAAATACACCGAATTACAAGAAATTCTGGACACCATGCAGCAAGATGCATACAGTGAATGGAAGTCAGCAGTGGAATCGGAAGCTGACGGATGGTTAAAAGAACATTTGTTTGGCACAAAGGAAGATGGACTTCTTGTTGTGAATTTTAATCATGAGGTTATTCATTGCTGAAAATTATTTGTAATTTTAATGTTCAGGTTTGTCGCATGTGTATAAAAACGGATTTCTCTTTCAACATTTTCGTAGCTCTATGCAACTCTCAAAGAAGTGCAGTACATGCAACTAGTTGGTTATGATGACATCCCGCAAACTGCCAGCAAAATCTTTTCGGATAAGGAAATCTTCAGGAAAAATCTAAGTTTCCTGGATCAAATTGCTCATTCTTACAACAAAATCTTAAGGAGTGCTAATAATTCGGAACGAGAAATCCTGAAAGGAAAACTGAAAGGTATAGATGATGTCCTTAAAGAAGGAAAGGAAAAACTCACGTGGTCAGACTCCGGTTCAGGTAAAAGTTGATTCAATGCAAAAATATGGACTAGAATTTTAAAATGACACATTTCCAGCATACTAACTGTTTGGAAATCTTTAGCCATTTCGAGCTACGTGGAAAAGTTGGCCACTCCTGTGTCTGACATGCTTGAACGGTTTCAAGAGTCTCAGGATAACGTTGCAGCTATAAAAAAGTTAGTCCTTACATGGATATCCCGTCCCCTCTATGAACGAAAAGAGGGAGAAGGAGCTCAGCTTTTAGCCCGTGATGAGCAAGCCAAGTTCAAAAGACAACGGCAGTACAAAGAGATCCAGGACTCTTCATCTAAAGTCCATGATTTAGTTGGGAAAAATAAGGACTTGCTTCAAGATAACAATACTACAGAAAACGCTTGGCGTTCTTACATCAACTACTTGGATGGCATTGTTAAGGATGCGCTAATCAGAACTGCAGCGGTGTCGTGAGTTGCGATAAAAATTAATAACATACATTGAAAGCATTTGTCTTTAAGGAGCTTATAAAGGGAGAGTTTGTTTTGACGTTTTCAGAATCGGTTACTTGGCTGACCATACAGATCCCACTCTGACCCCGGGACCTCTTTTTGAGGTTATAATGGAGCTTGATGATGCCGGCCCCAACTTCATTCCGGGAATAGAAATTACCCAGAATAGCAGCTTTATGAATGTCATTGACGATATTCTTGGGGATGTCTTTCATCAAGGTGTATTGGTTAAACGCATCAGTTCTGGGAAGGATAATTACAAGGTAACACAGCAAGACCAGGGTCTTTTCAGATTGAGTGGCATGCATGTAATCTTATAATTATTACGATTGCATATTATGTAGGCGGATATGGAGACAGCTCAGAACATTTCGGAAATGCATAATGACATCATTGAGAGAGTTCATTCAGCTTTAAATCAAGCTAAGGACTATACACAACGGTTTAACAATTTTGCTCATCTCTGGGAAGATGATAAAAGGGAGTACTTGGGCCAATTTTTGAAGTATGGACGACAGTTAACACAGGAGGAAATAGATGCAAAGTTTACTGGTGTTGAAATTCAAGAAAAGGAACCAACGATTGAACAGTTCCAGGAAACAGTAATACCATAATTTAAAAAAGCAGTGTATTAATTTCGTGATATAGCACTACATGTAAAGCTGAAAACAAAATATTCTTGTAGATTGACAAGTTCGAGAAATTGTACCAAGAAGTAGAAAAATTGGATGCTGAAATTATGTTCGATAAATGGTTCCGTTTGAACATGAGACCTTTCCGGCAATCTTTACTGAATAACTGCAAGCGATGGAGCTACCTTTTCAAGCAATATTTGATTGACACAGTTGTTGGAGGGTAACAAATTTCAAAATCTCCATAAAATCACACTAAAATTTGCTTGTTGGAAATTGATTCGAGCGTTCATGATTTTTTAGATTACAAGAATTGGATGACTTTATTCAAGGAGCTCAACAAGTTTTGTCAACTCCATTAAAAGAAGGCGACACGAAGTCTCTCATGTATGTCATGAAATATCTTCAACAAATGAAGGATCGCCAACAACAAACCGATAACATGTTTGAGCCAATTAAGAAAGATATTGAGCTTCTCAAGCAGTATGACTATGAGCCTCCAGATTCTGTCTTTCAACAGCTAGAACAATTACCACAAAAGTGGACGAAAATGAAGAAGCTAGGTAAGTCAGTCAGGAAATATAGTGGATGTATTTTAAATTGTAAATGCCATTGACAGATAAAGTTGAAAAAAATTAAATGATTCGGAAACATTTACTTATGTTTAGCTATTCAAATCAAGCATCAAGCAGCTCCCCTTCAATCTCAGGAGGTTACCAATATTCGTAAAAGAATTACAGACTTTGATAAAACTCAAGTGGATTTCCGAGAAAAGTTCAAAGAGAGTGAATTTTTCAAGTAAGACGTCATCACATCAAATATATTCCATGAACTAGTCATAAATTGTAAATTGAAAAATGAATGACTATGCAGTAAGGAAAGTGCAGCTCCATACGTTTCCATTGATGCGACACACGTTGAAATAGCAAAGTTGGAAGATGAGTATCTTGAGCTCTGCTCCCAAGCAGAACTGTTCGAAGTGATTGTTCCAGAACCCAAATCTCTTCGAATGTGCCCTCGGGAGCTGCGATTCGCGAAGGCTATATGGGATTGCATATTTATTGTGGAATCTTGCTTGGAAGATTGGAAAACCTCACCTTGGCAGAGTATTAGCATTGACAGCATGGGAGCAGAGTGTGCACGGCTCCGAAAAGAGGCGAAAGCGGTTGATATTGACTTGAAACAATGGGAAATCTTTACAACTCTTGAGTCAATGAGCAAGGGCATCAATCCTCATCAGTGACACCAAAACTACTACCTTTTATTTAAACATTTTCTACTTTTGTACGTTACAGATCATCACCATCATCGTGAAATTCTTTACCACCTTTTCTACTAAGTCTTGTAGTTTTTCTAATTCTATCTAACAAAACATATGAATTGTACTTTGTATATGTACTAGATAAAAATGGAATGTAAAATGCCCTGAAAAAGGGGTGTGACTTTGCTGGATTTAAAAATGAATATTCTGATAATATTTTCCATTCTGTAGTTTTAGCTGCATAATTTGGTTCAAGTGGTGTTATTCTTTCGGGATCTGACAGGTCCACTATATAATCACACTGACTGATATTCACCTGCAAAATATAATATAATTTTTGTACTTTGTTGATCATGCATATTATGCAATTTTTCACATCGCCTTTGCTTTCAAATGGTGAAATATTCTACTTACATATCTTGTGGGCTCCTCCAAGTTATCATCATTCATATGTTCTGAAATTCGTCTTGTTCCTTGCACATCCTCTATGTACCGGTCTGGTAATTGTCCCTTAAACTCAGATTGTAAGAAACGAACTTCCCATCCCAGACTTGGAACAAAGAATGATGCAGGAAACCGGTGCCACTCCTTGCCATAGCATACAGTGTAGTTTTTACCACTTTGTACGGCATGTTGGGCGGCAGGATCTCTATGCAGCTGGAAGAAAATGTCGAAGGGTGCTCGGTAGCCTAAATGTCAAAATATAAATGAATATAAGACGCGTTAGAATTATGATGGGTATAATCAGGTTCACTATATGAATTAATATTCACTAAATTACCATAATGTAAGGCCAGAATTCTTGAACATCCTATAAAGCTTGTTAGGATGATAGCCCCCACACCGATCGATATTGCGATTTTTCTGTAGTCAAAGATTCTAATTGATGATAAGTCCTTGACTCCTTGTATCCACCACAGAAATATTTTAGCACATATGATATCGGATAACTTTTGAACACAGTCTATGCCAATGGCTCCAGCAACCGGTATTAATGGGTAAATTGGAAACAGGAATCGTTCCTCCTGTAGAAAATGAAATGTTACATAGTAAAGTTGCTTTTGAAATAAAATTGCATGAAATGAAATTTTAAAGGTGTAACTCAATTACCTTGTGTGGCTGAAGAACAAAAACAAGCAGCCATACAAAAACAGTTCCAATGATGATGAATCGCTCACGGATCTTATCTTGAACCTTCAGTGTCACTAAAATTAAGAGTGGTGATAGCAGGGTTGCAATGAAGATCAAATTAAAGTTCAAAGTTCCATTGACTAGGTAATACGTCCAAGGCTCTGTTCCATACAAGTCTGGCCCCTTTGTTGAGAATATATTGTACTTTACTATATTCCAAGGGGCGATGACAAGCTTGCCATACATATTTGTGTCCAGAACCACAGTGGGTACCTTTAATGCAAGTGAGACATACATTTTAAAGATTTTTAAGACAACATACCATTAATAATACTTACTTTTTCCCTTACCATTATGACTAGTAGTGAAAAAACTGACCACTTGATAAATAAAAGGATTTCCCTCCTTATCAAGACAATGTCGATTGCAATAAATACCCTGTGAACAATCAATGAAAAATGCGTTATACATATGCACACCTCAGTTTTGATTAAAAGCTTTAACTTGTTTATTTAAACGTACCCAGTTAATGCTGCGAACGGCCAACTCAACAAGGCTGAAAGGGCAACAGCAAATATGGCTAATTCATCCAAGCCTTCGAGCCACGAGGCAAACGCCAGAGCTGTCATATATCTACTCACATAAAAGATAATAAAAACTAAACCATTTACAACCAGAGTTGTTTAAAATATTATAGTTAAAGAATGACTTGAATACTTACGCTGAAAATGCAGAAGGCAAATATGCACATGAGCAAATGAACATTCCTGCTGAAAACAAGGAAGTGATGAGTGCAATACGACTGATGTTTCCTCCAAGCCGGTTTCTAACCGCACGGTACAAAAACGCCTCGGTACCAGCGCAAATAAATGAAAGGAAGCATCGAATAAAGAAGAAGATAAGGAGGGGTGTTGGAGTAAACAAGTAGTCGTAAATTTTCGCTGGAACTGCATGGAACAAAATGTAGGTGTAAGAACGCAGAGCATATACTGGAGAATACTCCCATGTTTGGAAACCCTTTCCATATAGTAAATAATGAGTCTGTAAATAAACATTTAAAATATCAAACCCCACTTAAGACCCATCATTAAATCATTAAATTAGAGCTATTTATTTTCAGGATTAAGCTCATACCGGCTCCCAGTAGTTGAAAGTTTCGTCACAATCAGAAATTGTTGACCACAATGCTGCAGCAAACCTAGCAGATATCAACAATTTAAATGCGGAATAAGGTGAAGGTGACCAATAAGGGTCAGAGGTGATCATTTCTGCTGTCTTCCTAGTTGGTTGGGAAGCTTTTGCACGTCCTTTCTTCACACTACTTGCGGAAGGACTGAGATCATCCAGAACATCCATGTCGTCTTGATTACGGGTCATCACGACATACTCCTTCGAACCCTTCCCACTTGTGGGTGACTTAGCGGATGGATTCAACCTTATTTCAAAAAAGTATAGTGATGCCAGTTAGTACACATAAGTTGCATTAGTTACTTTACAATTACTAGTACAGAAAATTAAACATTGATAATAAAGTGTCATAAAAAAATCACCTCATCCTTCCTTGCTGTCTACCCCGGGGCTTTCCTCCTCCTCCCATTTTGGAAACTGTTGAATACAAAAACCGAAATTACTCACGGACACCCAGTACATATATATTATACATGGATGTTATATAAAAATTCATGCACATCAACATTAAAGTATCTTTTACCTCTACAACAAGTCTGCAATGATCTCTGATAAAACCAAGTTTAAATTGCCAGTGACTGCTGCTGGCATCATTGATGCAGCTCAATAACTCAACAATGTAAAGAAGATAGACTAGGACTAGATAATAAGACAACCAGAAGACATGCCAATTTTACAGTGCAAAATATTTTCCTTCAGCTTCAGCACTCCACAATATTGTTCCTCAAACTGTGATTGATTCTTCTTTGATGTTTGATACTTTGTGTCAGGCCAAAGCGGCTTCTTTATCTTGTAACATGAATGAAATATGAGGACACCTGTAAACTTCTGTATACAAGACTACTTCTAACGGTTTTATCTGCATCAACTTACGCACAGTTATGTAAACTGATCTAGTTAACTGTTTTGCTGAGTAGATGTTTATTTCTCTTCCACCAAAAGAAACCCTTTAATGTTTACACATGTAAAAAGTCTTTATTTCGTGCAAAACAATTTTATTTCCTCTTGCCAACTTGTGTGCAGTTGTGTCTTACTGCTATGCTGTCTGTGTAGTTGATAGCATCCTGTAAATAGTGTGGTGTTTTCCATCTCCCATCCCATCTAATCCATATTTTAAGATTTTACCCAAATATACGTGTGCATTGTAAATTGCATGCTATACACGTAAAAAGTTATAAACCTCAACTCTTCGAAAAGTGTAGTACAACTCAACCTCAACTCTTCATGATGAAGATTGCATAGGAAGTAATATTGAATGTGTGCTACATCAGAGGCATAAGCATAATATTATGCTATCTAAACCGGTTGAATAGGTATGGAAAAGACAAAACTAAAACTGGAAAAGTAGAAACATGATGCTCTACCACTCTACCAAGCAAATGAATATAAATGTACATTCCTCGAGTCGAGTTCCAGGCTGGAACTTCCAGCTCCAACACAGCCAAAACTTTTGCGTACTTTCAAAACAAATGCCATGCAAAAAACGGAGAATTTACCGAACCTAGCATAGTAAGGTGGTGTACCATGCTCAAGTAGACTTTGGAAGAATTATCTTGCTCCAATATTTTTGTCCAAATTGACTTTTCCCTTGTATAGTAAAAAATCAATCCAGCTAGAAAGAAAATGAATTCCTCTGACTGCTGGACTGACTGGACTGTTTACTAAAACTTGCGACTACGACATGACACAACACAGGTGTCCACAATCATCATACCTTTGCTGTCACCAGAGGAGTCTGCTAAAGGTTTACGTAACCCTGCTCTGAATATAAAATCAGCACGAGAAATTGATTTGGTAGAAAGAAAACGCTTTACACAAATGTCACACAATTTGAAAATACTAAAAGTCGATGACAATTCTGCTGACATTGTATGAAATAATTCACACTTCTCAGATAAAATGGACCCTTTCGGGAAAAAAGTGAATATTTCAGTGAACTTTATGCATAACTTAAATAATATTATGCTTCAAAACACAATTCAACGTTTTTACAATGAAAAAATTTAATCAACCATTAAATTTGTATAATTTATAAATCTTACTGATTATCAATTTCCAGGTACATGCCTTTTAAAGTGTCGGTACTTGGCTTCCTTACCGTTTTATCGTTAAGTACATTAAGATTACTTTTACTTGATATTAGTGAATTCATAACTAGATTAAAATCTTGTACAATTTGACTCTTATCTTCTATATCTCCATCGATTATAGTTAGCCTCTCTTGATCATCTAAAACTTTCAATGTGGGTAGCGTCACAGTTCGGTAAATTTCAAGTTGTTTTTTAATAACTTGTTGCGAAAAAAGGTCTTTATGAAGAGGGTCGTTAAGACTTTGGAGCTTGATCGATCTTTGTCCTAGACTCCGACCAAGCTCCACTTCAGTACAATCTATTAGTACGCAAGGGGGTGGACGGATAATAAGGTTGGGGGATGGAAACTGCAAAACACAATTAAAAATATGTCAGAGAGAAAAGTTACATGACATTGCATATAAAACAAGTCATGCATCATCAGGACACATATTTTAATGCATGGTAATAAGTTATGTCACCTTTTCTTCAAACGATTTGAGTTGCTGAAGACTTCTTGGAAACCCATCAATAATGAGAACATTTTGTATGCCTTTTTCATGTTGGCTTATTAAAATTAATTCGTCTATTCTTCTTTTGATGATTTCCATCACCATTTCCAATGGAGCAAGCTCTCCTTGAAGGAGTTTCGCCTTTGCTTTGTCTACTTTGTCCATATTGTACCCCGTGTCACCATCGGGAAGGCTGAAAAGTCCTCTTAGCTCACGCCCAATACTTAACCACGAGCATTTCATGCTAGATGACAACTTTTGATTCAGTTGCGAGAATGTAGATGAAAGTAATGATTTATTGGAACCAGGGCCGCCTGTGGATACGCCACAAAAAGTTTTATAAAAAGAAAATGACAAACCAATTTCAAAGTTATTTTTAAACAAGTACATTTTTTCCGTCACGCCTTAACATATTTATAAACCTACCGATAACCCAAATGACCATCAAGTGAATAGGTGTATTTTTCCTGGTATCAGCTTGTACGTCATTTTTGTTTTTCACTGGAGCTTTCACCGGCATGGAAGGGACTGGAACTGGAATAGGTGCATTTCTAATCAATTTGTCATTTTGTTGCAACTGGCGAAACGGAGCGTCGTTTCCTCCTTTCGGGTCATTAAGCACGGAATCGACTTGCTTAAGAAAATCTTGGTACACCTCGGGAGGCTGCCTTTCTCCATCGACCACGGAAAGTTTCTTGAGCTGGTCGAAATACTCTGCAACAGGCAGCACATGCTTAGAATAGTTCTTCAGCTCCATCCTTGCGAGCTGAAGAACGGTATCTCCAAGTTGTGAGCCATATTCGATTTGCTTCTCGAGTATTTTCAGGTGCCAATTTAACAATATCACACGGTCTACACGATTTATCTGAATAGGAAATGAAAAGAAAAAGTTTGCTTAACTAATTACATTATCATTTCTCCCTTTACTTTGTAAAAAAGATTGTCGTGGGATTCTCTTTCATATCAAGTTTTATTCTACTAACTTTGCGTTCATATTCTACAACATCCCGCATGGATCTAGGGTAGCCACTAATAATAAATCCACTTTTGACATTCATGGAGGAGGACGCCAACTTCATTTCCATTTGTAACATTTGGATTAGGCTTGTCGATGAGATTTGACCGAAATCCTGTAAACCTAAATGTATACAAAAGTCCAATATGTATTTCGTTCATTCCTCTTAAATTACTATTTTCCTCATATTCATGCTCTGGCCTTAGTCATGCTTCTATCAACACTTTTCTAATAGCATTTTTTAGTTTCTCAAAATAATCGATTTGCAATTTAATTGCATGTTTGTTTTTAACTTGATATACAATATGCAATACATTGCGGGCAAATAACTTCAACTCCGTCCGATATCAATTCGCTTCAAGTCTCATCATGCCCCAAAGTTCTTCTTCGTACTTTCTCTTGGCTTTTTTATACAAGAATTGCAATTGTCAACTTTTTTTGCCAAGTTATTTAGTGTTGGCAAAAAATATTGATAAAATGGTTTTGTTCAAACATGCAAACATGTCATGCATTAAATTTAATGCGACATTTGATTGTAAGTAATAATGCGCATCCACAATACACACCGCAATAGCGTGCAGTGCAACACCGAGCCCTACCTTTAATGTAGATATCAAGGTTACAAGACAGCTACATTAACGGCAGAGTATTTTTTATATATAACATATCTACTACTAACTAAAACATATCCAACATATATCTAAGATATAAGTCAGTTGAATGAATGTTTCTAAAAAACATCTTCTAATTTGCTACGTTATAAATTATTACTTCCATTCAAAATACAAAAGCAAATAATAAAAAACACCTACAAATACTAGGTCTTCAGATTTCGTAATACATCATTCCTCATTTCGTGCATGGAGAAGATTAGTCAATTTAATTCATGTCTACCTACTTATTATGCTAGAAGTAGTATTAAGCGGACAAAAACAGTTCAAATACAATAGTATATCTAAGAACGATGGCTATGGTATGGGTGCAGGTTTAAAACTTTTGCTTCATGTATAACTAGAAAAGCTGATTATATCAAATTTAATTAAGCTACCTCTACGCCTACCATTTCTACCACAATCACTATTTTTTAATTGCTTATAAATACAAATAACTACACTAAAAATAAGTTATCATTTTTAAATTACGAAGCTCACCGTTGGTGCTCTCGCTCATACCATTTCCAACAATATGCTGTTGTATCAAGTCAGTCATATTGATGTGGACGGTTCCAGGTCGTTCCTGGACAAGTCTGTCACAATGAGTAATTTTTCCTGAGCCTGGACCTCCAAGTACAAATATTATAGGAACTCGAGGGGTATCTGCCATATCCAATTTTTCGGAATGACTCCCTTGACTTATTGAAGCTAACACATTTTCGTCTTGTTCTTCCGCCCCATTCGACGGAATAAAACGTCCATCAGGGTCTAAATCTGATGATGTCAACGTTGTTTCTATAATGAACACCCAAAAACAATATGATTCCGAATTCACAATTACTTTATAATTTACAAGGCTAATTAGCCATACTATTGAAAAACTCTGAGAAAAATGCTAGGATCACACACGACTTATAACTTATAATTTAGGGAACATGAGTAATAAATGACTATAACTTAAATTGACGAACCAATTTACATAAAACTACTTGAAACAATCACTTCACCAAGCTACATTATTAACTAAAATTATACTCAATTATCTCAATTTTTTCGCACCTTTTCCCATGCATATACCCATTTCACCACAGCAGTGTAAAGTATCGTTGAAAGGCAGAGTTCCTTGACAGGAGAAAGTAGGTAAAGTCCTCGTCATGTAGAAAAACCAGAATATGAAGCGTCCCTGTACTGATTGTTTCGTTCCTTGCCATCATCACTCTTACACTGTCCCAAACAGCGACTTTTTGAATACCTTCTGCTTCCACGGCCTGCTCGCCAGTTTGGTCGTGAGTGAGAAGGGTGGAAACTGAAAACCAACTAACTGTCTGTCCCGTCCCAACAACTATTTCAACTTACTACAAAGTCTCACAATTCAACAACAATAAAATGACTACGTTAACACATTCCATATACCCTTTTATATTGTACAATATGTACATTGTGCAAAACTCATCATGTCAGTTTTTTTATCAGGCACACTTACAAAAACACCAATATCGCCCATTTTTTCAAGTCACACAACTTTGCAGGTTAACCACAAACTATGAGGCATCCATCCTCAACAACGATATAAGATACATGCATGCATATGTACACAAAACAACTTTTTTCCTATTCATTCTTTTCCTTTTGTTCAATCACCTTTCTTAACTTTCTCCATACAAAGTAAAATAGAAATATTCCTATCTGCTTTTGACGGTATCGTTACAACTCCGCCATGTGCAAATGTCCAGTCCATCCTCCTCAATATACATTAGTTCGTTAGAATTCAAAATTACATAGTACATTTTTGTATGGCAATGGCCTGGCTTTGGGACGACATGGGAAGAAAATAGAGTTACAACATACTTTCTATTCTAATAAAACCCAACTTTACAATATCTCCCATTTCCCATAAAAAATGCTTGTTTTCGTTTTTTTTTCTTTGCTATTAAAGCTCTCGAGCCCCCTGAGTGACTGAACGAGTATCAACCTTGGCCAACATACGAGTGTACTACAAAGTAATAGACACATACTCCTCGACAACGTCATCATCATATCATTAAAGTCGATGGACAGCACAAAAGGCTCGTCCGTCCGTGTTACACTTTAAGTGGTATTAAAAAACTTCTACCTACATTAAACAACGACATCTACAAAACTACACAAGCTTCTCTATTAGTCACTACTATTGCCATTTTTATATTGTTCTCATAATATAACAACTAGCGTCCAATATATTTTTCAATGCATTTTTCTGTGTTGTGTGAGATAACGCCATATGAAGTGAATTTCTTTTTCTTTCAAGTGATGACTGACAAAGTTGTACAAACATGTATTATGCATATTTTGCGTGTTCATTTTTTTGCATTTTGTAGCTCTATTGAATGTATGTATGTTTTTTAACATTTGTCAGTTAAGTTGTATAAAAAATGTGAAATATTTCTACATTTCTTCGTTTCTTTAGACCTTTTGATTCAATCAGGTGTGCCCCTCCTTCCAGTAAACATGGTGAGTAGTGAGTACTATTGACTACATTGACGAGTGAATATTTTTTGCCAATGTGTATTTTTATCTCTAGTTGAATTGCTGTGAAAGCAGTGTATTGCGTTCCCCCAATAACTAAACAAAAACTTTCTACTTCAAAAAACGAGGCAGACCACTCAAGCAAACTATAAGTGATAGATAGATAAGGTAGCAAGGTTACATGAACTATCTTCGCTTATTATCGGTAGGGCGGGTGTAGTACGGAGGACAAAAACTTGCCTTTCGAATTATTGAACTTGCTGCTTTTACGTTGCGTTATGGAAATATGACACAAGACAAGACACAAGTTTTATGTCAGTGACAACTATAGTCACAAGTACAATGTATGATTCTATTCAAGTATACTAAATTGCGACGTATGTTCGTGTATTTTGCACATATTCTGCAATAATTTTTGGACACATCAGGTCATGCATGCTTCTTGTAAAAGTAGATATTGTTGACGTCTGTAGCTGGCGATTTCTTTTTGACATTACACGAAAGAAAAGAAACTAGGTTAAAAATAATGATATGCTTTGAAACGGTAATTTTTGTTTGGAATTAATGGCAAATTTAAAATGCTTGCTGAATGGGAAAAAATGCTACTCCAAATTGTATACAATACGATTATTGAAAGATAAAAAATGTTATTATCGACTTTACGTGTAATTATGGCAGAAAAGTAATTTTTATAATCAGTCAGTCGATCATTTCCACTTGCATTTACATTTACACAAACACAACACATCAATTTACTGCATGTGTACTTATCTAATGTTATGTTGATGACATAGGAGTCGATAAGGTGTATAATCTAGATTCAAAAAATAGGCAGAGTTGGAAAAAATAGGTAATTTAAATTACCAGTCGACTGTTTTAGTTAGAATGAACCCAAAACAATGCTACCATTTATAGGTATGTGTCTAATGAAAATAATCAGATAAGATGCTCGATTAACGAGTAAACATTTAGAAAACTTGAAATTTGGAATAGAAATGTGTTCAAAATTATTGTTTTTGAAAAAAGTTCAAGTAAAAAGCAGTTCACTATGTTGTGTTGATGCAATAACTTCCTTGTTTTAAAAACATTTAAAACCAAATACGTGTGCTCTTTTAATTATGCATGTTTCAGAGAATGCACATTTTAATACCTCTTAAACATAAAAATACCTTATCTCTTTATATGATCGCGAAATGGAAAGCAATTATGTGTTCTTTTTACCCTTGCCTTCAATAATCCCATACACATGATTGAACTTATAGATTGATAGTGATGTGATAAGAGTGGTAGATTCGGAAAGTAAGTTTAAAATGACGATTGTGATGGGGTAATCTGCGAACTTGCGTGGTCATCGAAATTTTTTCATGAAATGACAGATTCAGATATGCGTGAAAGAAAAGCAAGTTTAGTTAAATGTTTCAATAATTACTAATTATTCAATATTTATTACTCATTAGTCATTACATCATTTTTTCAGTTATTTTTTGTGAAAGTTATTTTTCGTACGACTGGAGACTGGATCAAAATAACCCAAAGCGTATAATGATGTGCTTTTATCACAGTCTCTATTCTCCATTCCATGCAGCTACATACATACATACCCCAGAGAATATTAACAAGGATGGTGTACAGAAAAATCTTCTAACTGTTTTAATTACTTTGTTTTTTGGAAATTAGTTTTTGTCGTCGAATTATAACTAAAGTTTAAGTAGTATATATTTTTGTTATTTTTATTGTGAAAGAAATGTTAAGAGTTCTTATCTGTCAGATATTACTGAAAAATATTGCATAACATATTTAAGGCAGCTATTAAATAATTTTATTATATTATTATATTTGAATCAATACAGGACTGTGTTTTTGTATGGCATGATTAAGATGTTGAGTGTGACAATATGGCGTGAGTGTAGTTGTGATGTAAACTATTATTTTGTGGCCACCTTAAAATGTTTCAGCTTGACGTAAGCGGAGCGGACATAAAGGTTACACTTCAGCTTTTCTAGTGGTACTGATCGTAAATAAAGTACTGAAAATGCAATGTCACTTTTTAACAAATCTATTAGTAAAAAAACGAGAGCATTCTAAATAGTTATTTTAAGTGGTACTTTACCTGACATTTAATTTTTGATTATCAAACCATTTGAATGATCTCCAATTTGTACATAAATTTTTAAATGCATAACGTAGCTCAAAGCCTTTACTATGGTGCTGACTTATTCGAGAAACCAAGCAGTTATACCAAAATATTATTCAGCTTAAGGTAACATATGCATAATTTAATGAGCTAAATGATGAATTGGGGAAAAATTAACCTTAAGATACATTATACGATTAAGTTGTTGGCTGTAAATATTCAGATTGACAGATTGTAAAAACACTTATTAAAGAGGAGTTAAACTAGTACTTAAGTAAAGTAAATAAAGTAGTGCTCGAAGTACTTTTTACTGATTTTTAAATGCTAAAAGTAAAAAATATAATTTTCTTCCATGTTATTTGATTGTATCTCCAAAACTATTGAGTTTTAGACTAAGGTCTC
>JAQFXM010003540.1:0-19868 GCA_034693345.1 Entomobrya multifasciata
AAATCGGTGCAATGTACAGGGAGCTTTGAGCCATTAGACGGGTCAAGCAATACCCATTTGATTAGTATGGAGTTTTTATGGTTGTCTATTGAAACCATGTTCCTAAAAATCCCTTAAGGTTCTTCTGAAGAAGTGCTGTGTTTTTTTATTTGAGATTCTATACTGTTTACAAAACTGAGATAGTATAATAAAACATGGAAGTTGTTGTTCCAGAGATATTCATAGGCAGAAAAATCGTTTGTACAACTTATTCTACTTCATTTATGCATGTATATTTTTAGTAATAAAAGATGCTTTCAAAGGATTGCGAATCATTTACGAGAATACACCAGCACCAGCAGTAAAACAACTATATATGGTTAAGCTGGATCAGCGTTTGTCGCTGTTTCTGAGAGTTTTGCAGTACTTTGTTTATTGCGATCTCTTGTCCTGTTTCACAGTTCATTTTTTGTATATTTTACTGGAAACATGTAAAACCATTATTGCTTTGTTGTAAAACATGTAGATAGTTTTACTCTAAAAGCTATAGGGAGTAGTAAAATAGAAAACGATTGAAGGATAAAGTTGAGTGCACTGCACTAAAGCTCTAGTTTTGGAGAAAAAAGTACGAATCTGTGATTCGTTTGCATATAATTTTGTTTAAAAACTCGAATCATTCAGTCGAACTTTATTTTTTCGGCAAACTTGCAGTTTTTCTTTAAAGGATCAATTCAGTATTAGTTTTATGGTTCGTTGTTTATGCTCTAAATAAAATCTAAACCCTTTGAAGTATTTTTTTGGATATACTGACTCAGTGTCCCAGTATTATTTACTTAGAATTTTTTAATGAAAAGAAGATAAGAAGAATGAGACAATGTTGGTTTGCTATTTCAATGTTTTAAAAACACTTTCGTATCAACTGTACTCTACATAAGTATGTTGCCTTCACTTGTGGCGAAATGAACAACTAGTAGAGGTAGTTTTCATTTTTTTCACAATATTTACGATAATGGCAATGTACACATTTTTCCTGGATGGAAAATAAAACATGAACACTTAGAAGTTGTGAACTTTGGTTGAAGCACCTTTGGCTTAAGCTGTACATGCATGATTTGATATTTTAGTATTCTGGCTGACCTACGGCAATAAACTTATTGAGCAAACGATATTAAATTTACTACTGTAACACACATCATAGGTACATGTACTTTTTTCACCGAAAGCTTGTAAAAAATGTTTTCGTGACTTTTGACGAAACCGAGTGTTGAACATGACTACACGCAAAAATTGGTTTATTTTCAGGTATTTATGATGTTAAGCTAAAATTGCAACTCATGAAAAATAAACAACTTCCCTTAACGAAAGATAATGTTTTCCCCTGTGTGAAGCGACAAAATACCGAAATATTGTATGTAAAAGAATCATGCTCAACTTTTATTTAAAGTTTACTGGAATTTGCAAAAAAAACATTACGAAATGGAATTATTAACCATAATATACACGAAAAACCTCTTGAAATAAAAACGATCTTGTGAGATTGTGTACCATAAATTATATATTATAGGCTTTCCAACTTCTATCGTAAAAACTAAATGTTCTACCTAAATCAAAATATTTTACACTACTAATTTTTACTTTTTTAGAATTACTGAACATCAGTATTTACTCTTTCCTCCCTTCACAGTTGGCATGAGGTGAAATAACGAGTTGGCTGATAAGTGAGAGCTTTATGAGTGTCCGAGTCCGAACAATTTACCATATTTTACGTTGCCAAAATATTTCCAATGCACATCTACACTGTACACCATACTTTACCCTATAATATAACATATTTTGTGTATCCCTAGTTAGTTATCTATCTTATTTCGCATTCTCCGTTCGCTTTACAAAATTTATTGTGACATGACGTGGACGCATACTTTTATACGAGAGAACATGTTCGAAAGCAAATACTTTCTTTTAAAATGTTTATAGACTGTTTGTGAGTATTCCTTTTAGGAATAAAACTGGAATTTTACCTTTTATGGAAAATTGCATTTAGACTTCTCTAGTATTCACTGTAAGACAGATTCTCTTACTTATGTACTTCTCAGTTGAAAAGATTTATGTTTTCTTTTAAAGCATTTGGTTTATATGTACGCACATATCGTATTACTACCATCATGCTCTGCTCTCCACCGTAGACTTTAAAACTATTACATAAATCTACTCAAAACGTACATACATGGAGAAATGCAGTTTGTGAATTTCAAAGTAAAAAGACGCGATTACAGGAACAAGAGAGAGCATCAAACCAGTTTGTATTTTACTCCAGGGTGTCCATGTGATCAATTTTTTCTCTTTCAAGTGGGGTAAAGAGTAAAGACTACGCACTTATTACACTCTCAAACGACAAATCCACTTGGGAATACTAAAGTAAAATATGTGTTTATAGGCCATTTGCATTTTCTCATGAATGAGTGAAAGAAAAACCCGTTGAAGACGATTTTCTCGCTTTCTTCAGTTCTCTCCCAAGCTCAGTGAAAACTAAGAAGACAGCCTCAGTGTAAACTTGACTCTCTCTCTCTCTCTGTTTTTTGATCATTGTGGCTTTCTTGTTCTCTCTCAGGAAGAAAAACAATTCACAAGTTGCCTCTCTTATGCAATATTTTTTATGTACGTTTTCATGCAATGTGCATTTGCGCTAGTCTTGCTTCCCAAGCTATTTCCCATTCTCTGTAATAATATTTGCACGGAGAATGAGTTTTTTTCTCTCTACCGAATACATTCTCTCCTGGCGTAAGTTAAGTTGAAAAAAGAAAAAGATTTTTTCTCTTTGCATCATGAGATCGTATTTTACCTACCAACTTTTAGCTTGTGGGCTCTTAAAAATAATTTGTGTATGCTTAATATACAATGCTCGTGCTGGTTTTCGTAGAAAAAAAGTATGCAAGTTTACGCGTACTCTACGTAGGCAGGCGGAGGAGAGAAGGCGAACATGCATGTAAGCATGTTAGTTTTTCCTCGGGCTAAAATATTGTAATGTTTTTGTGTAAGCGGCAGCAAACGAGGAGGAAGAAAGGTGGTGGTGGTATGTGTGTGTGCTCAGCTCATTCAAGTCATGCAAGCTATACTAAACGTACTTACATGAATAGGTTTAAAGTGAAAAATGGATTGCGTTAAATGTCTTGTGAAAGTAGCCGTTAAATTCAGCTCAAAAAGCTTGAGCAAAAGAAGCTTTCTTTTTGAGAACGAAGCCAGCAAGCAGAGAGAGAGAGAGAGTAGCTTTTTTACAAGGAATTTATTTTAATACCTTTTTTCTCGAAAAGTGAAGCCAACAGGGCACTTCATATTACTATAATAATAATATTCTTTTGTATTTGAGTAGAGTATGGAGAGTGGGCGAAAGTAGCTCACGTAATCTTTTTAACATTTTTTGTTATAAATAAGTAAAAATAAAGGAAAGAAATAAGAGTTGTAAGTATTTTTCATATATTTTATTGTTATTATTGTTTTTTTTACTTTTTTCCTTTCTAAAATGATAATGGAGGCTTACGTTTGTGTACGCAAGCGTGTATAACTATTTTTTAGGAGCATGCAATATGTAGTAGGAGGACTACCACCGCGAAGCTATTTCGAAATATAGTGACGTGAAACATGAATACAGTAATAAAAATAAGCTTCCCATTTGACTAATCCAAATTGGATAAGATGAAAAACTCGCATATGTTGTGTTGTATTTTGAATGCCAAATATAAAGAAAAGTAACATCATGGGAAGCTGCGTATAAGTTTTTAGACTTTCTCTTGGTGGTCGTTAGAAATTGGAACCGTTATTGTTGCGGTATGGCATATTGTATTGTTTCCCTTCGAACAAAATGCATTTTGCATTTTATAACTGCCTATTCCACTACTAGCTTTAGTAACCACTTTAGTTTTTTTTTTGGCTCTGTAAGAAAAGTTCAAGTTTTTTATTAAGAATATGAATGCAAAAAAACTTGCTCACACACAAATATTGCTTGAGTACATCGTTCTGTTACAATCTTGGCTTTTAACGAACAAAAAATAAAAGCATTAACGGTACGTCATAAATATTGCGATGATAGGGATACGGGTCTCTTGGTCTATTTTCTCGTAGTACATTTAGTGTATTAAGTTAGTTGTGCGTGCTTTGTGTTGTAAACGAGCATATGAGTAAAGTGAAATCTTATTCATATAGACACATGCTGTTGTTATCGTCAGTCATCATTAATACTTAGAATTACACTAAAAACTAGCCAAAGAATATGTCACATTATATCACGTAATATTTTTATTGTTACACTTAAAATTGTCAAATAACGCACAGTTTTATTTTAAGTTATGTAATGTTGAGTAATAACAATAAAATTTTGTAAAATATTTATCAAGATCTTTATTTTTTGTTATGAAAAAATGTGAATGAAATGGATGGATTGTTATTATATTACATTTTTCTCTACTGATCCAAAAGGGATTTGGTTATGAAAAAATAACACAACATTAAAAGTGTGTTTACTTTCATTTTTTATTTGACTTGGCTCGAAAAAATAATCACTTTCAAATTCCATATCGTATGTGAATATGAAAATGCATAAAGTATGAAATTACTTTTACGTGAACTCGGTAGACGTGAACTGAAGCATTTATTTCCCGACGGTGACGGTGTGTGTGTGTGTGTGTATTTGTTGAATTTGGTGGTTGACGATGGTGGCGCGGTGCCATACCGGTTTTTCACTTCGGTGGTCCTTTACAACTTTCTAAATAGTTAGTCTAATGCACCCGGTTCCAGAGTGGTGGATTAGGCTTTAGGCCGTCTATGGAATCGAATATATTAATGTGAGCAAGTAACAAAATAAAGAAAAGAACAATTGCATGTCGCTGTAAAATAGGTAGAGAAGTAGATATGCTGTTTACCAACATATCATGTCCTACGTCTCCACAGGATGTAAATCGCGTACATAACGTGACATGACGTGTGACTCCATTCCACTCATTCCTCCGGCTTAATATATAATCATTATTATTTTTTAAAACTGGTTGAGCAGAGTAAAGCATTAAAAAAAACCTACCTTTTACCTCTACTCTTTAAAAGCAGCATAAGGTTATCAATACTTCAAGTATAACTAGCTGTTAAAGATTATTTTATTATTAGCATTTTCTAGCTAGCGGAGTTTATACATAAGCTTGCTGCAATAATATGATTAATCTTTCTTTTATTACGTGGTTCCAGCAGTGATAAAAAACCAAAAGATAAAACTTTTATTTTCCTGAAATAAAAAGGTATTTATACGTGAGCGCAAGCATATTTTTGCATTCAAAATTCACCCAACCAAACAAGGATTATATAACCAAACATACTAGCGAATCACCCCGTCCTGCGTTCATTTTTCGTAGAAAATCTAACAGATTACATAGGATTTTCTTTGCTATGATATGTAATAATGGCAAACATTGCTATTAGGAGCTTTATTTTTAGAATCATAGTATTTGCTAGATATAGCCTGAATACATTTTTGTAAACACTGGATCATCACTATCATATCGTCAGGATCGGGAACATTGAACTGTCTCGCTCTCTATTTTCTCTTTTGCCTTGTTTCACTTGACTCAGCACACACCAGCAGAAGAACAGGCAGCTATTGCATGGCAGTCGATACCATCACGTTAACTTTTACAGACTTTTTTTTTGCCGTTTTTGATTTATATTCATGGGAGGACTATGTGAACATTCTTCATTTTGTTTGCTCATTTCTTCTTCGTGCTCGTCGTACACTTTTCGCTATATCATGTTAGCTGAATTGGTTTTTGCAGACTTGAAATTCTCCTAAACATATAGCGTGTATTTAAGTACCAAACGAGATGTATGCTGTGTTAAAACAGTTTTTATGTAATAATGGCAATGAAATTGATAGTATTGTCACACATTACTATTACACTGTTTTAAAGCAACTTCTCATTTTGAGCTTTTTTACCAACACAGAAAGAAGGACTTCTACTCGAATGCGTATGACGTTGATAGGCCAAGGCAATAAATGAAAATCCCCCGCATTTTAAATAAAATCTTCCAATGAGTGTTTTAGCAAACAACTTTGCCCTTGCCAAGTATACTGCCAATCACGCTCAGAGCGAAAGCTCTCTTATCTGGCGAGAGATGCAGTTTCATCCATAATACTATTTGCCTTGAATATTTGCATTTCATTAATCTCTACTATTCCATTCTTCGTAAAAGTAGCAAGAGAAAGTTTAAAGATAGCATTTCAAAATATAGACACGAAAGATGGCTAATTTAGGTTTTAGTACAATAGCGAATAGCGATGCTAAAAACTTCCGAAGACGTTCTTATAAATGATATTGTAGTGTAAGTGCTTTAGGTAAAAAGTTTGTTAAATGGATGGAGTACTTCTACAATGCTCTCATCTTTTTTATTTCTCTTGAGTTCACATGAATCCCTTGGAATACATGTATTTATACCCTATGAAATCGTATGAATACATTATTGCACAATATTATTCGTATAAAAAAACTGAAGGCACACGGGAGAACGGATCGGGAAAAATAAGGAATACGACATGAGACTGTCTGTGTGGAGCTCATTGTAATAGACTTAACAAAGCAATGTTAGCATAAAAGGAGAAAGTTCGATGTACTTTGTGTTTAGGTAGAAGCATTGTGAAAAAGAACAGAAGAAAAGGAAAATCTTTTTTCTGTCCCGTTTGCGTTTGTGCCTTTCAGACACAATCGTTTCTATTCGACCAGTAGCACTACAAGTTTTCAATGGCAAATAGAAGTTTGGAGTTTTTTGCTACACATAAAAAAGCAGATGACAGCCTTTACCTCAGACATGAAGACGGCGGTGTTGACGCTTGAGGAAACACTTGGTCTCGTCGTCCTCGGAGAATCAATATTACTATTTTCAAAAGTATTCCAAACACATGTGTACAACTGATGGATACGTACGCACACATAGCACACGTATCTCTCCTCTTTGAATGATCCATTGTCGTTTCCTTTGGAGTGTAAAATACGGTTTCTTTGTTGGTTTGGTGGTGATGGTGGAAAAAGTACGTTTTCTGTTAAGTCGTCTCTTACAACTGCTGCCACACTTTCGTCAGCTACTTTTGGCAGCTTGTAAGTAGAAAGCTTATGATGTAACGTGTCTTGTATGATGTGATGTGATAAAATCCGATCATCTTCATCCTACTTTCTTTGAATACATTTATTTTATTTATTCCTTCTTTTTTACTACTGACAAAGTTGTTGTAAACGTTTTATGTAGGTCGTTTTCCCGTTTGTTTCCATTTCATTTCCATGTTTTTTTTCTTGAGACGCCAGTGACACCGGCAGTACTGAGAGTGTCATATTTGATGTATGTATTTGCATTAGATAGCAGGACTAGGATAGTGCATCATAAACAGTGCTATACAGGCTTCCTTTTCCTCATTTCCCAGCTACGTAGTCTGCAATTTTCAGGAAAAATGTGAACAATTTTATCTGCAGTGGTAGCGCTTATTGAAAACGTATGGTTGTACATACCCGACAAAATCCACAACAAACATATGTACATCTGAAATGGCAAAAGGCAAATTGTGCCTTCAAGACGATTAAATTTCATGTGAGTTTGCCTGGAAGGTGCGTTTCGTTTTGCACATTTACACGCTTTCCCCGAAAAAATATGTAATGTTGAGGCGGCATTACATACCCCAACTGAAATGCAAGGTAAGGTTACATTGATAAAATAACTGTTATGCTAAACTGGCAAATGTGAAGAAATAGAAAAGGAAAAAAAGGCTTCGCAAAAAAATCCATCCTTGGTGGCAATGATGATAACAATACCGTTTTAAACGAATAACGATGCCTTTTCCTGGTTCCTGTGAAATGGAGAATGCCGAGGCAATAATAATATTATGCAAACGAACTGTGAGGAAAGCAAGAAATGTGTAAAAAGAATGTATGCTCAGTTCTTAAGTATTTTTCTTGGGTTGTTTTATCATATCACGCTTTCCATCCTAAAGAAAAAATATATCACACTTTTATTTTCTCCTGTTCAGAGCAAATGGAGTAATAGGAAAGGGGAAGTGTTAAGAGATAAAAAGGTATTTTGTTCACTTTCTCCTTTGTTTCTGCAAATAATCTTTAGAAAATAGGAAGCCTGGAAGTACTGTGTATTATATTAAAGAAACTAAGCCAGAGGTATATGTATCAGTGTATCAAATAAAAATGTAGGTTTATATTTCACTATTATCATCATCACTACCAGTGTAAGTTGAAAGCAAGCAAGTATAACATTCGTATTCGCTCCACTTATTCGACATCTTCCTTCGCTCACTTTCATCATCTCATGACATGAAACCAAGTGAAGAGCGAAGGAAAGTAGGAAGGGGAAGTAAGTAGAGAAAATGTAAACGAAACATCTGCTAAAAAGAATATTGAAAGTTATATGCATGTATTTTTTGTTTTCTCCAAGGAGTGTGTGAACATGAAATACAAGTTAAAAAATGGATGGCATGTTTGTGTTTGAATAACAGACCATGGTTTTTATAGTGCACAATTTATGAAGATGATAACAAAAATGATAAACATGAATGTGGAGTAAGAGTTTTTTTTGTAGATATTGTCGTGCTGTATCGTATCGTTTACAATATATCCTTGTTAGTTAAGGCTTCCACTCAGGAAAGGTGCATGTCTAATGGTTATAAAAATTATGTCGAGTGGGTGAAAACGATAAAAAGACCTGCAGCTACACCTTCGCTCCGCCAGAAAATTGATCATCATTCGTTAAACACGCTTTGTTTGCGCACGCAAAAGGAGGAAAAATCCATTTTTGGAGGATAAAATAATGAGTTTACAAAGTTTACATTAGGGCCTTTCATAAAAGAAAAAGAAGCACGTAAAAAGAAAATTTGCAGCAGTCATATAGAGAACATGGCAGCTCTTGAATAAACATTCTTGTTTTGGCAAGTGATTTGATAAGAAACATGATCTTGTGAACTCCTTTGTGTGTTGTTGCATAATTACATTTCATTGCACGTGAATGTCAGCTTCAGCTTGTTCTATTGTTCATAGTGAGATGATATAAACAGTAGTGAATATATTTACACATGATCCCACGAAAATCTCTATGAAACCTTTTTATGGCATGCAGCATGCAGGATAAAGGATTGTACTGTCGCCAAAATAAATTCTTGAATCCGCACATCAATTGTGTGTCGCTACATCTTGCATGTTCTTTAGCTGCTACATAATAAAAATGTAATAAAACAAGAGGGGAAATGTGCAAGTATTGCTGTACTAAATGTAAACCAACTAAAACTTGTAAACATTCAACGATAACGTTCTTTCGTTGCGCGTTCTGCATCCTGCAACTTTTACTTTGACCTTTTTTCTAGTAAATATGTTTGTTCTATATCTAGGAATTCCATTTGTTCCGTTAAAGTTTCGAAGTAAGAGTAGCAGCTCAAAGGAATGGCTGAAATAATGACGAAAGCGCTTCATTTTTTATTACAAACTAACACAACTGCTAAATGTTTATGCAATAGGAAAAAAGAAGGAACTTCAACAGAAAAGCAAGAGAATATTGTAGGATTGCATAAAAATTGGGAAAGTTTTTTTGTGTTTCTCTTTTCCCGTATCCGTTGCTATTTCCGCTGCTTTCACTTTATTGCTAAAAGGAAAACTAAAAAAAGTGAAAGGAGTAGAAAGCAGAAAGACTGACGTGAAGTGTGATGGAATACCATTTCGATGATCACGATGATGTAAATGAAGTTTTTGTAAGTCTACAAAACATACAAAGAACAGCTTGTTTGATAATGATAGCGTGAATATAAATGAACTGCTGCAAAATACCCAACTTGCTGTACTGGTGCAATTTAGTGAATAGATTTTCAAAGAATTTCCGTTCATGGAAAATGCTTTTGAAGAATAGCATATGTACATTTTTGTAATTTTTACTGTTTTATCTCGCGAAAACAGTTGTAACGCAAATCTAAAAATGATTCTGTTTGATGAAGATAATATATAGCGTTTTGTTTAGGGTATAATGGAATACATTTGAGCAGAGCAGATAAAAGATGAATAGAGCAGTAGTGAAAAGTCTTAGTTCTGATATAAATGAAAGCAGGAAAGGAACAAGCTATTCAAGTGAAAAGAGAGTACGAGGAAAAAATTGCAAAGAAGCGAATAAACAGAGGCACTGTTATTTTCTTTCGGAAGTAAATATTAGTTTTTTTCTACTCTTTGAATACGTAAATGTGTGTTTTGTATTTAAAACATACTAACCCTTTAGCCATGTTCTAAATTAAAATTGAAAATTTTCCAACAAGTTACAAAGAGGTTTCAGGTACATATATATATTTCAGTAACGGCGAGGGTCAGGTATCACATTGAATAAGCATCATACTGAAAACTGCATTAATTCTTATTATAAATGTAGTATGGATGTATAACGCACAAAATTAATAGATTGAAAGGGCGTCAACCTCGCCTGTCCAAAAAGATGTGTTTGCCAAAGATGGTTTTTGCTTTAGGCTGGTTTCCCTATAATCAGCCATTTCAGCGGTGTAGTAGATAATTGATCGCATTTTCTACTCAGCTTCCTCTTCATTGAAAATGCTGTTGTTCCTTCTTTCCTTCAGAGAAAATGTTGATTATACCGCGTAGATAATAAAAGTATAATGCTTCGTTGCGTGCTGGAATTGCACTTGATAAAATAGAACATCTGCCGTACATGATCCTAAAGTAGTGAAAGACAAATTCGTATAAATACATATAGATTTTATACTCATTTTAGGCTAAGCGGATCTAAAGCAAGAAGTGTATACAGTATTTTCTCATTGATTCTCAGATTTCTATTGGAATCAAAAATGAGAAATCATCGAGAAGCACCAAAAAACAGTCGTAGTAGTACAGCACTCTTATATCTTTTGCTTATTCCCTTTCACTGATTTTTTTGTTCTTCGTTTTATTCTTTTCTTTATAATTGACAGCATCATACTGTCGCTTTATATCTGATTGGTAGCATGTATATAACAAAGAGAACTTCAGTTGACGGGTTATGAAGATAGGTATACTCTTAAAGTGAAGAAAAAAGAAATAATAGTAAACCATCTTGGAATGGATGCATAGTGTACACCTCTGCTTCCATGATTTGCAGTTGCTTTGTGCAGTTATACAGGGTGGGATATGCATACACGGAAATAAATTGTATTGAAAAAAAACTGAAAAAGAAAGGAGAAGAAAATGAAAGGGCTTTTGACGACCTAATTTTACCAGAAGAATAATGACTGTCGGAGTAGAAAAGGCTATGGAATGTGAGCTACTGCTTGAGTTTCAAAGAGTGTGTGCCTGCAAGGCTTTTTAAGTAAAATGAACGTAGAAGAAAAAAAGAAGTACAGAAAAGTGAAATGAGAAAAAAGCTCACTTACTGCCTAGTGAATGGAAAAGGAGAGATAACAAAAGAATGAAAGTATGAATGTTGTGCCAGAGCAAAGTAATGCCTACGCGTGTGAAATTGTGCTTGCGAAAATTGTGTAAAGTTGAGCAGGTAGGTCGAACTATACGAGTATAGTATATACTATTTGCTATATGTAGTACTATAAATATTATTTTATCCATTACACCATGCGCCACGGCCACGACCATCCGCCAGCCGTGGAAAATTGGTATTTTGTGTGTATAGTTAGAACTGTAGTCTAATAGGAGAACTTGTTCATATGAATATGAAATAGTGGAAAGAAGAAAAGGACGTCTCATTTTTAAGGTTGACAAGGGGAGACCAAAAAATTCTATAGATAATAATGGGAATAGCTCGCCTACAATATACACGAAGGTACAAACGAGTTCAAACTCGTCTTTTGAAGGTAAGCATGCGAAGAAAATGTAGGAGAATGTGGAAACTCATGTGAGTCAGGGACACTGACAGGCGAAAAGGAAGGCAACAGGACAGTAAAGCAAGGAGAGAAAGGAACAGTCTATTTTTTCTTTATAAATTCACTGTCATTCTATCATGAACAGTAACAATAGAGGGGTAGGCGTAATAAGTTTGCTGTGAGACGGTCGTTCTTGGTTGGAAGAAGAGATGGACACTCTTGAAACGCTGGTTTGCTAGATTGCAAACCAATATATTAGACGATGTCCATAGTATTGTCATATCCACTGCACTCTTCTTGTGGTATAGGTGATAGAAGAAGCCTTTGCCTTCTTATTCTGGTTGACTATTTTTCTTATACAAACGAAGGTGAGGTAGCACTGTCAGTAGTGAAGATCAAGGACAAATGACAGTACCATGTATGTAAATGCATGCATGTACCATGTTATTATTATTATTATTATTAAGTCCGTATTTATTCATATTTAAGTCACATTTGGTACATACAGCACGGAAACTTGCTAAGCAAGATATTATGATTACTTTTAGTCAAATTTAAATACTTAATTTAGTTACAATATATTTTTCTCAAATTACAATTACAAAAAAAGATTTTTCAATCAGACTCATAAAGAATAGAAATTAATAACATTCAAGCACAATTACTTACGTCCTAGTCTCCAACCATTTATTTATAATGTAGGATTTAATAGTTCTTTTAAACTGTTCATATTTTTTACATTTTTTATGTTCCTCCGGCAAATTGTTCCATAATGTTATTGCTCTTTGTTGAAAAGTAGTTTTACCTACTTCGCTTTTTGGTGTGACATTATTAACAAAATCATGCGATCTTCTCTGAGATGAACTTTTTTCGAAGAAAGATTTAAAATAAGCTGCACCTCCCTCCTTAATTTTATAAATTAAACACAATGTTTTAAAGTAGCATAACTCCATTGGTAGCAACCAATCCAAATCCTTCACAATTAATTCAGCCACAGGTTCATACTTCTTACGATTTAAAACTAGTCTTCCAAGAGTACGTACAATTTTTTCAATCAAACGAATAACCTCGTTATGATCATCGGTACTGACATAAACAAAAGACAGTTACCAAAAACGTCTTGCCGAAAACAGCAAGACTTCTGTTTTGTGTGGGTGCTCTAAAATGCAAACACAGCAATATCATTTAATTAATAAGATTGACTTATAAAACTATGATTCTCATGTATATTACTAAAGTTTTAAGCTGTTTTTAAATTTCGTTTTCTTATTTTTATTGGATTAAGGAATCAGGAAATTTAATTCCATGTCACAAATTTATTTTGCAATTATAAGGCAAAGGCAGCTTTGTTTGCTGAATGAAATTTTTATTAAGTACAAGTTTCTGGAGATAGTTCTTGTGAAATCAATTACAAGTGGTTTTTAGCCATGCAGTATCCACAAAATCTTACACACCTTTATCAAAAGGAATTGTTTCATCACCTCGTAGTTTTTGCGTTGACCATTGAGTTAAGACTTTTCTTCTTTCAATAGCAAATACCCAAGATTTCCAGGAAAACGTCTAGTTTTATTTAATCGACGGGCGGTTTAAAAATTGACCTCTGAATTGAAAAATGTTTTTTGGTATAAAGCCGGTAAGACGAAGTTTGCTTTTAAAAGGAGTTTTTAAGAGCCAAGGGTATGAAGAATTATAATTATATTTCCAAGAAGAATAGACCTGTTGATTGCAACTGTAGATCAACTGAAATGCTCTGTTTACTTGTCTTATTTTTTTATCATCAAATGTACTTTTTATCTCTGTTGTACCTTGATGTGTAAGTTATGTCATCTAATATAATCTACACGAAAAAAAACTAAATTGGCAACCGGGTCCACCTGGCCCTCCCAAATCACCTGAACGACCTAGACCACCTTTTTCATTTGTAAGTACAAAGTAAAATTAATAAGAAGTGAAACAGGGTGATTCTTGTTGTGTATATAATTTTACTAGAGTTTTAATTATGCAAGGGAGCTGTGCAATTAATTTTTTGTTGTAATGGTTAACTTAAGGAAATAAAATGAAGACTGTCCTCAAGATTATTTATAATAAAAATTGTATTATGTTACATTGACTCAATGTCCAACTATACGTATTCTTCTAGAATGACCTTTTGTAATTGTGCATGAAAGAACTATAGAAAAAATAAAATTGTTCGAAGCAACGATTTTTCTCTGACACTTATCACTAAATACTCCATTTAAACTAGTAAAACAACTACAATTTTTTTAAAGAATACAATTTCAAGAAGTCAAACCACAAAACACAAAAGCAGTCAGAACACGTAATTCTTTTACATCAAAAAGCAAGCATTTCATGTAGTATTTGCTTATCGGTACGGTTACCGGGAAAATTCTCGGGAAATGGTCGTTAAGACAGTTTTCGGGAATACCGATATTCTCGTGAGTCTCAATAACAATAAATACATATTATATTTTCAAATGGAATTTGAAATATTTTCATACACAAGGTTCAGTAAGTCTGTCAGAATCCCTCATATTTGAAGTTTTCATGATAAAAAATGGTACCTCAGAAAAGAAAAAGAAGGTCAGAAGTATGGGAGCACTTTGTTCCAAATGAAGATAACAGTAAGGCAGAATGCAATATTTGTAATTGTGAAGTCAAAACTAGCGGTGGTTCTACCTCAGGTCTGTTCAGACACTTAACAATGGTGCATCAAATGCAGTTGGGAGGGCAAGGTACTTATCATAATCAGTCAATTTAAACAGTTATAATTACATGTTTAAAACTCTGTACTGCCTACTATATTATGATTCTCATGATTCTGACTTGAAGGCTCCAGTATGAATCAAGAGTCTAGGCCATTGGAACTCGTCTGCAAACTCGCCGCATGTGATGGACTGCCGTTCATTGTTATCGCGCAATCAGAAAGTATCCAACAGCTATTCAAGAACGCCAATAGATTTCTACTGCCCAAGTCACCCAACACTGTCAGAAACATTGTCCTGAAGCATCATGCTCTAATGAAAGAAAAGGTCAAAGAAAACATCCACGCCCTAAAAGCTGATGGTAAAAAATTCAGTGTGTCTCTGGATGAGTGGACCTCGGCAGCTAACAGGAGATACATGAATTTAAATTTGCACCATTCCAACGGATTTTGGAACTTAGGCCTCATCCGAATCAACGGCTCATTTACGGCGGAGTTATGCATCTCCCTTTTAAAGTCTAAGTTACTTGAATTCAACGTTGATCTAGAAGGAGACATTTTTGGACTGGTTACTGATGGGGCGTCGGTAATGAAGAGATTTGGCAGACTCAGCGGTAAAAAACATGTTTTGTGTATTGCCCATGCGATTCATCTGGCCGTTATAGAAGTACTCTATAAAAGATCCACCTCAGTTGCAAATGATTTGGGACAACTTGATTCAGATTCAGAAGTTGAGGACGATGATGCTTATTCAACGCCTTTTCGTGATGCCGCAGAGGAAAATATAGAATATGAAGCCACGCTAAATGATATTATCAATCGAGTCCGAAAAGTTGTCAAATATTTTCGCAAGTCACCCCTAAAAACTGAAGTCTTACAGAAGTACTCCGGAACAGATCTGCACCCGGGTCCTGTTTTACTTTTGGACTCCCGAACACGTTGGAATAGCTTGCTTATAATGCTGGAACGGTTCGTTGAGCTCGAAGATGCCGTTCGAAAGACGCTTATTGACTTGCATGAAGTTTTATCAATAACTGAGGAGGAGTTTCAAAGGATTCGTGATGTAGTTAAGGTTCTGTCTCCAATAAAACTGGCAACTGAATCGATTTGTAGAAGGGATACCAATCTAGTTTCAGCGGACGTGGCACTGCAATTCATGATGACTAAATTAGCCCATGCTGGTTGTGATCTTTCCACAAAATTCTTTAATGCATTGAAGGGGCGTATTGTGGAACGACGAACTGTAATGTCAGACGTTGCAAGCTACTTACATCACGGAAACGATGAAGAATTACAAGGTCACCGAGATGGATATTTTATGAAGACATCTCGTCAAAACCTAATAGCTAACATCAAATCATTACATGAGATGTTCGTAGACGCCTCCACTGCACCAGTAGCTTTTTTTGATGATAGTGATCAAACACAAGCATCAGAGTCCCTTTTACTGGAACTTTCCTTGGAAGCTGAATTGAACTATGCTCTCACTACTTCCAAAGCATTTAAACCTGGCCAAACTACTGCTCCTCTTTCTTCTCGCCAGTCACGTGACCCTAATACCGCAATTATAGCCAAAATTAAAAAGGAAATGCATTCTTTGGAAACGTTTGGAACTCGTGGGAAAATCTTGAATTCGGTGTATGATATGCTAAGGAGCATCCCTGCCTGTTCTGTGGAATCTGAACGAGTGTTTTCTTCTGCAAACAACTTTTGTAGAAAAACCAGATCAAAATTAGGAGATCGTTCGATGGATGCGTTGGTATTTCTAAAATCCTATTATCAATCTAGCAATAACAATTAAAATATGCTTACCATTATAATTCTGTTGTTAAAGTTTACATATATATATTTTTCGTTGAAATAAAAATGTATTTGATTGAAAATTAAATCCATAATTTGTTCTTTGGAGTATTTTGCTATTCATTAAAATACGTTTGTTCTTATCGAGACTCAACGGGAAAATTATCGGTATTCCCGATAAGGCGTTGCTCAGTGAGACGCTTAACAGTGTATCGGTTGCGATCTCTAATCTAGAAGCATTTACACTTTAGTAAATAGATAAAAAGAAGATAATCAAAATCCTAATTTCTTGATTTGCTTTATATTTTCCTTTCCACGAAATACCAATTTGTTTCAACTGTCGCTTAGTCTAAATACTAAAATTCTTATTGTGCTAAGAAATTAAATAACTTCTAACATACATAGATTAAACAAGTGACAAGGAGCAAAAACCAAAGTATTAATTAATAAGTGTTTGTTTTGTAGAAACACGGAAATCGTATTAGATAAATAATATGTATGTTTATGTCAATTTAGAAGAAAAGTAATCATCACAAATATATTACATGAGTTGCTTTATAATTCAGTTAGCTCACTAAACCTAATACATGTGTCTAGACAATTATTTTTTATGGAAATCGGACAGTTGCTTTCCTGGTGTTTAAATTCCTGTTGAAACTTGGTTTACTAAATATCCAAAACGTTTGTTTGCAAAAATAAACATGTGGGTGATAATTTTCACTTTTTTGTTAAACGAATACACAACAAGAGAAAAAGAATGAGTTGAATATGTTTGTCTGTTTTAGCAACTGTATAACCAAAGTTACTTTTTGTTAATACTTTTTTACTGTGGTTCTAATGAATTTGGTTAACACATGGTGAACATTTTAGAAATTTTGATTCGCTTTGGCAGCAACTATGAAATAATTAAAAGGCAAAGTATTGTTTTTGAATGTTTTAATAAAGTCTAACAATTGGATATTAAAATAATTTGGAATGTCACATTAATAAATCAGTATGACATATCTTATTTCCATCACACCTGGGCTGAATAGACCACTTTTACTGGTATTTTTAACAAAAGTTTTTAAACTTGAGTATAAGATTAATATACTGTTTCGTATTTGTTAATAAACTAGCGGATATTTTATCAGATAAATTTTACACGAATTTATTCACCACACCTGGAACAATATTAATCAAAACTTACGAAATTATTTTTCAGGAATTGAAACTTAATATCAGTTATTAATTCTAATATATATAGTTAGCAGACTAGTATAACATTTCATTCCATTCTGTCTTCTGTTTCCCTAACATCTAACCTTCATGTTGCTACCTTTTATAACTTGTCTTTAAAGATTATTTATACTAAGTATTCCTTAATTTGGTCCCGAAAAATGGAGAAATTTCGTCCAAGTGTTATCGAAATTTATAAAGACTATACACAACTTGTTGGACCTTTCCTAAACTGGAATTCAGACAATCGGCATTTGGAAACCGATATTGCCATTGGAACTGTGTTGATCAAATACCCAAAGCGCTGGGTTGTTTGGATACTTAGCATGTCCTTTTTCACAATTCTTCATTTACATTTGTTCATAATTCATTTGACAAGTCATGACTTTGGAAAAGCAAGTCTTTGTATTTTTGATCTGCTTGGAGCTTTACCAGGCTGGCTTTGCTTATGGTTTACCACCATTAACGCCCAAGAAATCTGTCAATTTTTCAACGGAATTATACAAATGTAAAATACGATAATAGCCAATCCTTCTGAACGAACATTCATCGGAACTAAGAAGCCATCTAAAACAAGGTTGTACTGTAAATTTCTTATTTTGGTTAAGCGAGTTACACCTTGGTCATTAGGCGTGATATTTGCATTGCTACCGTGTTCACCACCAAATTATCTAGCACCTTTAAACTTGTTTTGTGATTGCGATGGCAAACAAAGTATAAACTTTAGATGGAAAGTTTTAATGTTTCTCATGCAATTTAAAATACACTTTGCTATTTGGAAAGAACAATGTGTCGTTGGGGTAACTGCAGTATTGCACGTTTTTGCTGGTTGTTATTGTCAACGACGACTACTAATGCAACACAAACTTCTTGAGAATCCAATCAAATTTAGGAGCCTTCAGATTTTAAATAACTTATTTAATAATTCCCAAGAAAACATTATGGGATTCTTACTCTTTCATGCTAACATGATTACTATATTTTTCCTATATATTTTATTTAAATTTGTTAACTCGTCTATTCAAATACTTCAAGAGTTCAGCCACTTGGTAGTTATTGGCAATTTACTTATTCATATTTGGATGTTGTGGGTAGTGTCATTGTATATTATCGGAATTTGTATACAACTTTTTGTGTTTGGGGAAGCTGGAAAAGTGAATGATATTTCTAAAAGAGTTTTAGCAATAGGTAAAATAAACGTGGGAATGAAACAAAACGTTTTTAGGAAACAGATGAAATCGTATTATGCCCTGAAAATCAACTTTGGATTTTCAAACTTTGTTGAAAAACAACGCCATTAGTGCTTGTGCTATTTTCGATACAAAGATTTGTAGATTTGTTGTTGTTAGAAAAAAGAGGGTGATAATCTCATGTCATTCCCTAATTCTACTGCTGCTCCAGTGTAGACTTAGGTCAGGACATCGGCTCACAAAATCAATATTAAAACTTTATTTATAAGTAAGCCCGTGTTTAATAAGTAAAATATGTACAAATTTGCCTATCATTGTAATTGTACATTATCTCGTTGGTTCAATGTTATGTCAGATGCCCTGAAGATGGTTTACTGTTTGTAACCGAAACGTCGGCATTAAAAGTTATTTTTCAAAATGATATCCTCAAATGTCGTTCCTTCTTTACCTAAAATATGTCGTAAATGTATCTTGATAAAGTACTCATATTTTATGCATTTATCAAGATAGGTGCTTAGGAAAACCAGTAAATTGGTGTTTATGGTAGTCAAGAAGTTTTCATGAGATAATACGGTATTTTCAATTCAATTGAAATGTATAGAAGATCAGTCGAACTCTTAAACCAGAAGTAAAACCGTGTTGAATGAATAATTAATCGTTAATATTTGGCGTTCTTATTGCATTTGTAAGTATAGCTGCTAGACTATTAAATCCCAAACTTAATTCTTAGAAATAAAAACCAGAATTCAATAATATTCCACACATCGTCTTTATTTCACAAAGGATATACAATTTGAAATATAAAACAACTACCATTTTAGGATTCTCTAGCAAGACAAAGCATCTGCTTTTCCATATCCTTGCCCCTTTTCAACCTAACAACCAATCCAACCTCTTGGGAAACCGTTTGTCTCATCACCTTCTTCTCACAAATCGTCCTAATCGTATGTTCCGATTCCTTCCCAACATCCAAATTCTTCATTGCCACCCTCCCCCATTTATCAACAACCTTCCCCAGAACAATTCCAGTAAAAAATATATCCTCCAGCCTAAATGGATTAACTTCATCACCATTCGCCACATCATAAAGCTTTTTAATTAGTGGTACAGTCAT
>JAQFXM010003541.1:0-19867 GCA_034693345.1 Entomobrya multifasciata
GAAAAAGCATTGTATTCGCGTAAAAGCCATCAACCTTGTCGTCAACTTCAAACTGAAATTTGCATTGCTCTATTTAAGATTAAATACTTTTTCGGCTTCTTAAAAAATCAGTAATGATTTAAATACTACTTAAGTGGTTTTTCTGGTATAGTAAATTAACCTATTAGACTCAGATAGTCAACTTAAATTCAATTTTGAATAATATTGGTAATGGAAATTGTCTAATGAATACTCCATTGAGTTCTCGCGAAATTGCTCGCCGAAAGTCAAGATATTCAAGAACATTTAGCCCAGTTGTACCGTCTATATTAAAAAACAGAATTGAAACAAACTCAATTATTGAAAGTCCAGTACTTGGCAGTTATTCTAATACACCAAAAAGGTTACTTGGTTTAAATACACCAGCTATGTCCACAGAGCAGGTTGGGGAACTGTCGCCGGACGGACCGGTACCTCCGGGGGCAAATGATAATGCCATAATGGGAGCTAATGGTACAAATGTACCTAGTACTAGCGGTACGAACCAGCAGAGAGTAATAAGGCCGATGTCTCCTGACACATATAATAGGCTCATGGGTAATATCACTCAGCAAATGGATCGATCAGCCCACATTCATGAAATGTTGGGACGCCTCCACCCTAATGATCCCCAGTATGCCTTTTGGCAAGAAGAGTTCCGAAATTTAACAGGAACTAATGTATCAGCTCAAGGTCCGTCCACAGTAAATGTACCCAGTTCAGGGTCATCTGTCCATTTTGCAAATGCAAATAATAATTCAGGGGAAAATTTCTCCAGGATACAAGAAGGAAATTCACAAAATTCCTACTTACCTGGAATCGCTTCGGCACAAGCGGGTCATTGGGCCTCATTGCCTACAGACCAAATTAAACGAAATTTGTTGAGAGAGTACAAAGAGTATAAAAAGGCTAACAAGGCACAATTTATGAAAGAACGGACAAAGGTCCTCCAACATATTTTAAAAGGGTCATTTGGAGAGCTTATGAGTGATGATGAGATAATAGAAGATGAAGAAGAGTTCATGAATGATGAAAGTAGCCCAAACCATAACTCACAACGGGAAGCTCAGAGAAGCATAAATTCCGAACAGCGTCGTCTCAGCAGAGACAGTGTTTTAAACAACAGGCGACAGGTCAACAATGAGTTAGAGCCTGACTTTGCTCAGAATCCACCGCAAGTTAATTCGTTTTCAGCCGAAAATAGGCCAAGGGTTTTGTCTAGGGCAAATGGAGACAATGGGGAAACCCAATATCACTATGAACAGCCAGGTAACAATAATGTACAAAGCCAGAGTAATCGGTTCAATTCAAATAATTTGCAAGGTGGCGAGAGTAATCCCATTAACGTGGGTCAAGTAGGTCGACCAACTTCTTTAAATATTGCAAATGCAAATAATACTTATGTTCCACCTCCAATGCGTTCGAATAATGCGCAAACGACCCAAGCTTCTTTTTCAAGGGCAGGTGTTAGTTCTTTAATGAACAATCTTCATTTGAATGATGGCATAAATAGCCACCAGGACTCAAATTGGAGGTCCTTTTATCCGCAATTCACAAAACCACCTCAATCATACCAACCACAACAGACCAATTATCAACATCAGCGTCGTCAAATGGCAAATAATATACCATGCACGATGCAAAGTGGCTGTGTATGCAATAGTTGTCAACAGTATAATGGTCTTATAATGGTATAATGACACGAAGTGTCATGAAGACAAACTAAAACTACCGTTATAATAATGCATGTATCCGTGTACGTTTTTACATCTTTATCTCTCTCACTTCGAAGGCAAGAAGGGTATGTGCTTGTTAGCTTCAAACTTACTACTACATCCTAACTCACCTCTAAACTGAAACCAGTATTGTGATGTGTAGGTGGCAGAGGGAAGCCGTGGTGGGAATAAGCGGACTTCACATGTGAGAGTCATGTGATTCCCTGTTCTGTGAGTATAAACCTTTTTCAGCCAGTTACCACAACCCCAAAGCTTATTGAAGGAAACGCAAAAGCATCATCAGCATTATTTCTCAGAACTCGGAAAAGTATCTCACGAAAAATGCAGTTGTTGCAGGCAGCAAAAAATATGTGTTTCGCGAGATCTGTGTGTACTCGCATTTTTTTCAGTCCAACAGGCATCGTAGCCGTCGTCAACATCAGCAAACGGCACATCATTGCATGGTTTTTGGAAAGAGTGGGACCGATAAAGGAACACGGGCCAAGAAAATAACATGAAGAAACACACGTTCCGTGCCAAGTGCCAAGGGAAAGCTACTAAATACCGAAAGTACATAACGCCAGAAAACAGTGAGTGAGGGAGAGAAACGACCTTAACTTGGTTCATACCAACACCAACGAACACTCACCACCATGACACCAGCAACTGCCACGTTTTTCTACCTTACTCTCCGAAATTCAGGGGAAAATGTACGGTGAAAGTTTGGCTTGTTTTGGTCGGAAGTGAGCCATGTATGTAACTTGCTGCACCTTCATAATATTACTTAAGTATGGACATTCTTTAGTTTAAAATTTTATAGACCCTTTCAAAAATCATACAAAATTATATCTCATATTTATGGATAACTATCATAAGTACATGTTCTAAGTGTGTATATAACACCTGTAGTAACCAGATACCACTTTTCATCGTAGAAAAAGACGAACATGTAAACGTGCTTAAATACGAGTATTTTCTCTTTCGTTTTGATGTGGTGTGCGTGCGTGTCGTGTGCGTTTCTGAAAAGAAGTTAAGTCTAAGCGAAAGGAAAAAGCGAGAGGATGAAATGTTGGTTTTTGTATTGAGGGAACAAGTCAGTTCAAGCAAAAGACTAGGCAGAGAAAAACTATAAACTAGGTTTAGTAAAAGACTATGATGATACGTTAGTAGAAGTAGTGGAATTTTGGGGAGAAGAAAAATACCTTTCAAGGAGAAAGGTGTCGTCGTGAAGATGCATACTACGTGTGTGAGAAAAGGAAGAAGACCGTAAGAGAAAGGGACCATGTTTTTCAGGTTTATTGCAGATTGAAAAACTCAATTTTCTCCACTAAACTATGCTATTTCCTCAAATACAATGTCATATATGCAGCTTCACTATCTATCTTATTTTACTTTTATTCTTCTCTATTTGGTGGATAAATTCCACTACTGAATACAAATTTTGCTATTTTACGATCACAACTTCTTCCAGTGCATTTTCTATCATGTTGTAATATATGTACTTCTTAAAGGTGTGTTGCCCTACTCTGTCAAAAAGAAAAAGATGGAAACGAGTCACATCGATACAGCGTGAAGTATGCAAGAAAGTTATACCAGTTCTGTATTTCTTTCAGTATTTGTACCCGCCGAATTACAATATGCATACACATACGTTCTTACAAGTAATGACAACAATAATACGAAAAAGTTTACATATTGCTTCCGGCAAATAGAGTAGAATAAGGAGTATCACATTTTACGAACGTAAGCGTTCTTACGTTTTACTTAAATTTATTATAATTCGATTCTGCTTCTATTTCAATGATGTTACAGTCGTGTACATATGTTAAAAAAGTGTATTGGTATATATTTTTTGAGTAAGTTTGTTTTATATGTGCACTGTGCAGGACCTAAGTAGAGTAAATACATTGGAAAGATGAGGGTTGCATTTCGTATTTGTATTTTCCTACTTTGTTCTTCATTTGTGAAACGTACATTGCAATGCGATACCAAACCAATAGACTTTTGTTGTGTGTGAATTGATTGCATTGTGTAGCATTTCCGTTACAATTTCCCTTCAAAAATCTCGCATTGCTTTGCTTTGTTCCATCCTTTCATAGATTTCAAAATATAGCTTCAACAGTTTGTTCTCAAAACTGCAATGGGTACAGCTACTGCATACATACATATATGTATGTACATTCTACATTAACTCTGACTGGCACAATATTTAAGTTCATGGCACATTACATTCAACGGAATTACCTCTTTCAATTTACTGCTAACCTTTTACATCAAGTGCATTGCCTTATTGTTACTCAACGTCTACTGCTCAACAAAAAAAGTTGATTGTTATTTCCTCAACTCACTTCCACACAAAAAAAGAGGTATTGATATTTCCTTTTTCAATTCTCTCTTCGCTTGTTACACATGTTTTTATAAGAAAGGCAATGAAACTGTGTGCTCGTTCTTTAACAAAACAAGACAAGTGTTTAGAAGAAGAGAGAAAGGCATAATATTTCGTAGTATATTTCCGGGATAAAAAGGGCTTTCCTTAGTGTTGTAAACTGCAAATTGAAGTTCACAACTTTGACTCTTATTTGTTCAACATAATACGGTTAATTTGAGTTCTTGCGTCTGCGAAAAAGTTTTTAAATGGGTCAGATTTAACAGAGTTTGTGAATTTGATGCAGTTTAATTTGAAAACACTTTTTGTACAACTTTTCTAAATAATTCTAATGCTTTCCAGTATTTTTTGAAAAATCGCATGTGTGAAGAGATTTGTACTGTAAATTGATTTCTTTTTAAACAGCCAAGAATAAAACCTATATCGCTCAACTTTTATAACGTAGATCCATGTATATGTACTTTCTCATTATGCATTACGAAAAACACATCGTTCCCCCTTTTCATCTAATAAAAATACGTCATGTTTTTAACATCCCACACCCCCTGCGACCTAATCTCACTGCATTTCAAAAGGATAATATGAAGAGTCCCATAAAACGCAAAATTCGTCTCGTGTCATCCATAAAGCAAAAAGGGAAAAGATGTAGAGTTCCTTCCTACTCACCCAAATCTTCTAAGCAAAAAATGCGTTGTCACCATACACAAAAGAGAGCAAAAGTTACTACGATGTACACGTCCAAAAAGGTTTCTCGCTCACCATATTCATAATACATGAAACATACATACCAACTTGCATGTATTCAAAATGTAAGATTCGTTATATTCATAATAATATATTTAATAGAATAGTTCACGCTTGATGCCTTTTCTTGATACTTTGCTGAGAGATAAGTTTCTTTCCTTGGAAAAATAGCAATAATAACAGAGTTGGTTGTGTGATCATGGAGCAAATGGGAGTCAAATTTTTCATATATCTAAAAAGTGCCATTGTCATTTCCTTATGTACATTTCACGCAGCATTTTTCCTTCTCTACTCGCAGTAATACTTGAACATATTATGTTAAAGTATTACTAGCAAATATGATGTTATAAAGAATATCTTTATATGTTTGCAACCTACGACTCCAGTTGACTTGCATTCACACTTTCAACATAAAAATGAAAAGAAATGAAAAGGTTATGTAATCTATGGAAAGATGAATCTCAAGAGTCCTCATTTCACCAGCAAAAATGAACGCATATAAGCCGCTCATTCACGCCAATGGCAACTTTGTAACAGGATACAATAACTAGTAGTCGAAAGCACGGCAAAGATCTTCTTGATGTAAAGGCTCAGAGAAAGCAAGCGAAAGTATTTGCTGTAAACATAAGAGTGAAAACACACACATATAGTGCACTTGTAATATCACATAAAAATGAAACGCTTCTAACATCCTAACCGTGGTGCTTTTAAAGCAGAGTATCTATATTCGTCCCTAATATTTAGCAGTGTAGTCTTTCTCGCAGTCTTTTTCTTACAGAACAGAAGTGCTTGTTGAAACCTTGAACATTTCATGTTTAAAGTTTACATTTATTTTCGAAACTGCATAGATTGTTGTCGATCCCTGAGATGCATCTTCAAAGTAAATAAATAGTATCCTGTAAATTTTGGACAAATTTTTGTTTTAAAACAGAAAAAGAACGAAGATGATAAAATGGCAGCAGCAGCAGTGCATGCATTGACGATAAAGGACCAGCACGCACTATGCAGTAGTGTTATGGAATCTAATAAATTGGAATGTATGTATACTAGCAACTATATTACTCCCAGCTTTTTTGTTATCCAGCATACCTACACACAATTATAGACGATGATGAGACCAACGAACCGACATAGCATCGTAATAATAATAACATTATAGCCTCCTCTTGGAGAAGTATAAATACGATTATGCTGTATATATAACGGTCTTAGATTGCTGACTTCCGTTGAGTTACGTTTCGTCCTTTTTTAAAAGCCAACCCAGCGACCTATCGTCACATCAAGTATGAAGAAAACTTATTATTAGGTACATAGCTTGTTCTGGCTATTGCTACAGGCTTTCATGCGTTTTCTCCAAAGTTCATGACACACCGTCAAGTGAAATGCAATGGACGTTTGGAAGAACCTTTACTTGTTAGGGAATTTTCGTCACAGATCATATACCAACTTTGCAATAGATTTAAAGCTTGAAAGTACTGTAAGGATGTACACAATCATAAAATTGTATGCAGTTTCATGCCATTAAACACTCGACCTTCCGGGAAACTTACAGGAAAAAGGGATATGTTTGTGTTGCTCTGGTCGACTTTTGCTTTGGGGTGGGTTGCTGCTTACGCTGAGGTTGAAATGGAGAGTAGACTATAAATTATGAGTCTCGCATAAGCATTATTTCATATTGTACAAATGTATTCATTCCGCTGTTTACTCCTTCATCATCATCATTTCATGGATTATGCTTACAAAGTGAAGTATACATGTTGCAGTATGGAAAAAGGAAGTTAAGTCATTTTTTGGGTGAATTGAGTTTTCCACGATTTTCAACAGTGAGTTTTGACTATGTAAGAGTACAAATATTGCGTTTGCATGTTTTCATTTTATTTGTTTTTTTACGTTGGCTGTGGATTGAATAATAACGTATATTTGCAGTGCAAAGGGAAAAAGTTCGTAAATCCCGAAATTATGGATGGATTGAATATGTGTGTAGTTGAGGTACTAGAATGATGGCTGCGTACAACAAACAAATCAAGTATTCATTACAATTTATATAACATGAATACACACAGTCTCTTCATCGCAAAAGCTGGCAACCTGATTTGAAAACAGAGTTGAAGAGAAAGAGAGAGATGTTTTTGCATTTATAAATATTTAAGCGATTAGAAAATGGCATTTTTATTTAGTGGATCACAGAGCTTTACTCTCAATCTCAATGAGAACTTGTGGTTTAATCAGTGAATTCATTTAAATTGTATATAATTTTTTGTTAGCTTTCACAATGAATATGTACACTACTTTGTAAGCCTATGTAAAAGCAAGGACTACCTACAAGATTTCGGATTGATGACCTTTGTAGGATTTTTCTTCGGGAATTTTTGGAAGAAAACTGTGAATTCAAAGTCTTAAAATGTAAATAAAGTCAAGGACAATGGAAACGTATGTATGGAAGCGATGATGATGTATTTATTACATTTACATTTATATATCCCACTGGGAGGACCAGAAGGATAACTTTTTTTCTTTTTTTACGAAAGCAAGTTTCTTTTTTAATGCTTGGGCTATTACTCACAGGACTGATGGAGAGGAAGAAGAAGCAAGAAAAATTATTCAACATTTATGACATTCCACTCATTTCATTTTCTTGTGCAATGACAGCAGCAGGCAGCAGTAGCGTTCCAGAAGAGCAAAGCAGCATTTTTTTCCATTTTTCCTTCATTGTAATACGTAGTAGGTGCCTTGCCTTTTATCCCCCTCTCATTTCTTCTCCCTCTTATAAACACGGTATTCACATATAAATAGTAAATGTGCACAGAAGCAATTTACCATTCATTATTATTTTGTTGCTCTTCCTTCTTCATTTTTGGCTCGGTGATAAGTGGCAGTCGAGCAGTACACAGAACAGTGGAAATGCATTCAGTCTTTCAATTAATGCTAAAAGCCGTATGATACTCTCTGCTTCTTCCGTATTCTTATACCGGGTGGAATGGATGTCAGCCGTCAATCAAGAGGCATAAAGTTTTCCATTGGGAACACAACACAAGAGAAGGGCAGCATACCAGCAGGAGAAAAAAGAAAATAACTTAAGGTTGATCAGTAACAGCAGTTTACTGCGTTCTTATGCAAGAGCCTTGGAAAATGACAAAAAAATACAGTAGCTACAGAGGTAGCAGACAAGGTGGAATTCCAAGATATTGTAGGGGAATGGAAAAATAAGAGAAATGAATGCACAAAAAAGTTGGGAAAAAGCAGAGAATTTTTTTCGGTTATATTAGCAGCAACAGTAGAAAAACTGCAGTCAGTCAAGAGTCCAACATTTCTTCATTCATCCACTACTCTGTCAAACTTAACAGCAGTCATCTTGTTCGTCGTCATCAGTGGGACCGTTTTCATTTGCTAGTTTGGCCTTTTTTCTCTCAGGGAGAAAATATTGCGTAGTTATAATGCATGCATTTTATTATATTACTTTCACCATCATTGTGATATCTTATATTCTCGTTTTTAAAGAGAAGCAGAAGTTTGTCTCGGGTTTGATCTTGCGATATACTGTTGTGTGTATAACGATAACTTTTAACAATAATGAGTTGTGTTTTAGCATGAGAAATGATATATAAGTGTAGTCAGTCACTCACTTATTCCTTAATAATAATGTTAGCAAAAGTGAATCCTCAAGTTGAATTTAATTAATCCAGCTGTCTCCTTTCAAGACAATCTTTTGGATAACAGTTGTGTATTCTATATACTGTGTTTACAAATACAGAGAGAAATAGTAGCGAAAGTGAAAGCCAACTTCACGAATAAAGTTTTTACAATATGCAACGTATACGCAGAGGGAATTCTGTGTGATTAGCATTTGTCATCTTGTTTTCAGTATTCTGTGTATGTTTTTAACTCGTGATCTTTATAGGAAAGGATATAACATTACTTTAGGAGAATATTTGACATTTTTTGGAAAAAATGCTCATATGTATATAAGCAAAATTATACAATTTTTAACTTTCATGCATTCATACGTTAACAATTACATCGCTTACAACAGCAGTGACATTGCAGTGGTTATTTTTCATATTAAAGCATTATCAGTGTGAGTAATCTGAAACTATGATTAAAAGTAAAACCGACAGACATTCATTTTCAGATATGCATCAGTTAAGTTTTATGTTAACGTATGTTCTGTCCCAGTTAAATTACAGTTATTTACGCGCGTAATACTTTATTGTAACGACATGAGCCTAGAATAAGCGTAGTGTAGAAGCCTGAGTTCTCTGTGTACTGTGAATTTTATACCAAGTCTATATTATCAAAAATGATTCTTTTCTATACAAATACAAAACAAAACAACAACGATAGCAAGCAATTTATAAATGAGGCAACATAAAATGCATATGTGTCTGCAATTAACAATTCAAGATACCCTAAAAAATGTTAAAACATTTCACATACCTTTCTTTGATTCATTCTCTACGTAGAGTTTCTTCATCCCGTCAACTTTATCGAAGAATACAAATGTAAAAAGTAAAACATACAGGAGGGTTGAAAGATGCAGTCTTGTCATGTACAAGCACGACCGTGGCAATCCAGTTTGAAACATTGTGGCTTGTGTTTTTGGCACTACTGATATTTTTGAAGAAACATTACGAACGCAACGCGAAGAATGTAATAGAATATCTGAGATTTTACAAGATTAGTGTTGAATATCAGTTTTCATAGGTGCATCAATATAATCAAGTATATATGAAGAGATTCATTCTTTGAATAGTAAACCATAAGTTATATTTAAAACATAGTGGATTATAACCATGTTATGTTTTCTTTCTGTTTTAAAGAAAATGCAAGTTCGTTTCTTCTTCAAGCTTCGTTTTCATAGCTTCAAAGATGCAGGCAGCAGATACTATCTTGATGCTGCAGAGAACTCACATTTGGGGTAATCTGAAATTCGCAAAGATGCCGACTTACAACTGCACGGACGCTAAAACGGACGAAAGTCTGCAGTGAAAAATGAGCAGAGTTTACAGTAAATCAACAGTCAACACTTTCACAAGTAACACTATATAACAAGTCGAACATTTCCTATCTAGTCTTCGTCTTCACTCAAAGTTTCACCCTGGCCCTCATTTTCTGAAGGGATGAGATAGATAGATAGATAGATAGAAGAAGTTGTATTACTACCAACTGCACTCGCTTGCAACTTTCTATTGGAACATCAGTGTAGTTTCAATACTTTTCTAAACAGACAATTACACAAGGCATGTTCATGTCAAGTTAGTTCATACTCATATGCACAAATGTACTTTGTCCCATCCTCCCATCATGAAATTTCCCATAAAACTTAAACCAACTTGTTTAAAAAGTTTTTTTTCCTTCTAAAACAACTCCATCAATGCAAAAGAGTTCTAATTACTTATTTTGCAATTAAGGAGTATCCTGTTTACTTTAATAACTTAATAAATGCAAACGCTTGGGCACATTAAAAAAGTATTTTATTCAAGGATACTCTATTTTTAGCCCAAGATTAAGTAATTTGTAGATAAAATGCATTTAGGGTATATTGTTCCTTGCACCCTTAACACATATAACTTGCTAATTATGTATTAGAAATAGGAAAAACCATGATTCACCTGCATTTTTGTCGTACAATAATGTTTACAAGCTGAAATGAGTCAATTTACGGTATTTCAGGAAACTGTTCCGGGGGATTGATATCAGCTCACGCTTATTTACGCACACGCTACACTGGATTATTAACAAATTTCACGTTTTTGTTTCTAGAATAGTTAAGATCTCTCAAAACTCCCAAGCGAGCAACACTTTTTTTCTCAACTTGGTATATCGCGATCACCGCCACCACGACTTTCTCATTCAAAGGCAAGAGAAGGAATACTAACAAAAGCTGCAAGTATAAATGTTTTTCTAGTGATGTTGTTGATTCCACAACTTTTTGTTAGCTCACTTTTTGGGGTTCATAAAGAAGGAAATGAATTGTCAACGGCACGGGGTAATAATAATGCAGCTAGCTGAAGAGAGAGTGAGCGAGCAGGGCACACACCACCACCACCAACCACCACCACTTGTAGTAAATACGATATGAAGACTATTTTTTTTCACGGCTTGGTGATGCCTGGAAATCTACAATGCAATAATTATATTACACGCGTGTATGTCGAGAGGTTTATATATACGAAGACTTTAGAATGACTTTTACTGCGTTCAGTGCACGTTGAATGAATGAAAAGCAAGAATAGTTGTGCTGACGGCAAAATACAATGTTTTATAGTGACACCGGTAGTGGTGCAGCAGTAGAAAATGTGGAATGCAATGAGGAGGAAGAATAAAGAAAGGGAGTTTATAACTTTTTGTACATCTCAACTTGAGGCGAGTTGTCGACTGACTGTACACATTTTCCTGTGTCAAGTCTGAGTTTATCTTTTACAACAGCTTTCCACCACCACTGTTTTTCCTTCTGTAAAGCTATACATACAACATTGCTTTGCTTTCCTTTTTTGGTTTTCATACATGAAAACGTATGAGCTCTCTCTCGTTGTTGCGTTGTTGAATGACGATGAAAGAAGAAGCTTCTGCTGAGAGAGTTGGAAAGCTACTAAAAAGTAAAAGCATTGCTTGTATGCTATATGTATATACAAGTAAAGCGTGAGAGTATGCTTTCCAATGTTTTCTTTCTACTACGGTTTATGGTGGCAGTCTGGCAGTGCAAGTAGTTAGTACTATTGCTATTACTAAAATGTATTACCTATTGCATTACGTTCCTTTCGTTTACTGTTATGAATAGTGGTAGTTGGAAGATCACGATATGAACGCTGTTTGAATTCTATGATGTGCTTTTGTATTGCTTTGTTATAAGAATATTTTCTTAGCATCTTTTTCTTCTGTGCTCATATTTTCAAATCATATTCCATATTCTTTCGTTTTTTTCTGCTGAAATTCGAAAGAATAAAAGAGATTCCCCCTTCAAATCCTTCCCTCCTCTAGGTAAATGCAATATATGCAATTTCTTTAGCTTTTAACAATAACAAAATGAGATTCCAAGTTTTCGTTTTACCCATACGGCACGGCATACCCCACGGTGGTGACGTCACTATACGGTGATTTCGAATGCAATTTTATACACATAAGTTAAGTAACATTGTTGGTGTCTTCCTTACCCTACCCGACCGTACACCTTGGGATAATGATAGGATCATATAACACCATTAAGTTGAGCATTTATTGCACTGGAATGTCTTTTATTGCGCTTAGTGTCTGTTGCTTGTCAGGGAAATCTTCAACTTGAGAAATCAAGGTGAAGAAAAAAGATAATAATGAAATGATGATGTCATCTGTGCATTTTTTTCATTGAAGGCCTTCTTAATGCTGAAGTAATTTGTTTTTAGAGAAATAATCGAAATAAGTGTGCACATATTTTCCTTTTCAAGTGATAATACCTCACACGAGACCTCGATCAAAGTGTACTTATATCATATCTGCAAAATTGTCCTGAAATTAAATTGATTTTAAGTTCAAAGTTATAAATGAACAGATTAAAATGGTTACACAACATTTCAAATAAATCGTTTCGAAAATTATGTCCATTAAAATTAGTTTAACATTGTACGTGAAGAGGTCTGAAGGCATGATTAAAATATCACATATTTTACGAGCGTAAAGCATTCGTCAACACTGCAACTCAACAAATTTAATTATTGACACGAGATTATTAAGTGGAAAGTCAATTTTTCACTGCCACTTCTCTTTACTCTTACTCTATAAAATTTTAAAGACAATTATTACGCAACGCAAGGTAAAAGCTAAGAAAAAATTGATTGTCGTACTGTAAAAAGCTGAGAAACATTTTTGAAGGACATTCATAACAGGAAAAAGGTTAAAAACAAAGCACACACCCACCGACATCGATAATATGGCATGAAATATTCAGCTTTAATAAATGCATGTAAAAACAAGGCTCCAAGCTTTGTTTTATTATGCGAAAAGAAGGCTGAAGTTCCATAATTTCAAGAATATTTTAGTGAGATCAACATAAATTTGAAAAACAGTTAATAATGACCTATGCCCACATAATAATGCATTAGAATCGTTTTTTCAATTAACTAGTGTCATTTTGATACTTTTTTGACATTTACACACAAGATAATTGCAAGAACAATACACGGAACACGGATAGTTATCAAAGTATCCTTAAATTCCCTTTTTTCATCCCTCACCATCACCACCACCAGATGCAACGACATAATCATGCTCTTCTTGATGCTTTGTTTAGCAAAGAACATTCTTTCACCAACCCAACCGCAACCAGCAACCTTCCATTGCTGCAAGTGTGGCATCTACTGAGGAGAAATTTAATTTTCCAAGTGGTTGAGAAAACGCTGGAAAAATCATCACCATCGTTCAATCAATGAATTATGCTTGTGTTGGTTCGTACGGGAAACCAGAGGAGCCACTACTTTGAGTTTGCATGGAGAAAGAATCAAGAATGAATGGGGTACCACCAAGTACAAAAAATATTAACACGAACACTTTCAACTTTGGATCGCTAGCTTTTCTGAGAATGCTGCTGGTTGCCATAACAAAGCCAAGTTCCAATGAATTGAGTTCATGCGTCGTGCTGAGATCTAACGTCGAAAGAGGGCTTTTCTGGCATTGCTGCAAAAGTATCGACGACAAATAACATTTCCATTTCATTTGAATTCATGCTACTGTGAAGCGCTTGTGCTTCTAAAACTTTATTCGTTCATTTTAATAGTTTTAACCAAATTGAGCTTGAGCCTCCTTCCACTACTGCTACTACTCTATGTAAATGAATGTGATAGTCTAATGGCAAACTGTTAACTTTACATGACAAATCTACAAACGCCAAAGAAAGGTTCAGTTAAAATAGGAAAGATAGGGAAGTTCAATTTGCATTGCATTGTAATATTGGAAGGACAGCGTTTAGTATTTTTTTATGGTAAAAACAATAACAAAACCCAGTTTGCTCTTTGAAGATGATATTATGTTATGCTATTAATTTAATTTAAATTGTCGTGCCAAGGTTTTGATTATATTGCACTGAATTGGTTGACGTTTCTGATTGATTTTCTTTCGAACTGCATTGTGTAGGAAATTAAATGTTGAGTTGGACGGAGTGAGTCTTAATTTTAACTAAGGATATTCATTTAAACGGATCAAGTAAGGCTCTTGATTAGAGTATTTTTCTATGATTAATACCTCTGTTATAATTTTTTGCTTATTAGCTCCATACTTTAAATCAGCTGTTATGTAGCTTTGAAATCTAGAAATGTCAGTATCAGTCTTATCATTATCTTGTACCACCATAACAGGTAATATATGACTAATCTATCACGATTGCGGTTGTGTTGTGACGAGTATGAGTATTTCAACTTTTTAAGATTTACGATTGGGTAGGATTTTGTGGGATTTTGGATGTTTGCTGAAATTTAAATGCTGTCGGCTATCATCGTGCAGTGTATGTTGGGATCTTAATGTTAATTTTTAACTTGTACACTTGACACTTAGGGCAATGATGGAAGTGAAGGCAGCAGAAGGAGTACCTGATGATGAGCGGGGTGTCAGGTTGGATTCGGCAAGCATTCGGAAGTTGCGGGTTGCTAAGGTTTTTCGGGAAAATACTGGCAGGATCAATTGTATGAACTTTAATCAATCTGGTGACTTACTGATATCGTCTGCAGAAGATGACCAAATTGTGATTTATGACTGTGAAAAGGGCATGTAAGTCAATGCATGTAGAAATCTAAGAACTTTGATGAATGCCATGCAATGTTATGTTGAATGCTGCTGAAACAAAAGTTAATGATTATGATAATTAAATGAGTGTATTAAAATTTACAGACAAAAGAGAGCGCTGTTTAGCAAGAAGTATGGAGTAAATTTAATACACTTCACGCATGCCAGCAACACCGCTATTCACACTTCCACGAAAATTGACGGTAATAATGTTTTTGATAAGTGTAGCGAAGCTGATGGACATGATAATTCAGTACACGAAAAAATATTTATTTATATTATTAAATTGCAGATACAGTCAGATATTTGTCGCTCCATGATAACAAATATTTACGGTACTTTGCGGGGCACTCTAAGAAGGTTACGACGTTATGCATGTCACCAACGGATGACACGTTTTTATCAGGATCAGTTGACAAAACATTGCGACTTTGGGATTTGCGCTCGACAAACTGTCAAGGATTGATGTACCTTCCTGGTACACCAGTCGCTGCTTTCGATCCTGAAGGTTTGATATTTGCAGCTGGAATGAATAATGAAAGCATCAAACTTTATGACTTGCGAAATTTCGATAAGGTATGAATTGTATAAAAGTAAACTTCTTAAAATTCGATCATGAATTTTCTTTAGGTAAATTAAATGTTTTTTTTGTTTTTTAGGGCCCGTTTGCAGCGTTTATGTTGCCCCACGAGGATAGAAGCACTGAATGGACTTCTATGAAGTTCAGCCACGATGGAAAGAAACTGATGATTTGTACTGATGGGCACATCATCAGACTTGTGGATGCGTTTGAAGGAAATCCTATTAATTCAATATTTTCTGGGTATAATCCTCAAAAGCTACGTTTTGAAGCGACATTTAGTCCAGATTCACAGTTTGTACTTTGTGGATCGGGGGATGGACTCATTCATGTGTGGGATACAGAAACTTCTGACAAGGTTTGTGATACTAAATATATGGCGAGTTTCATTTCTTTGGATTTTATATTATTACTGGCAACTGTTACTGATTTGATTACCCTTATGTGCAGGTGTGTGAACTGAACGGAAATCATTCCGGTGCCGTGCAATGCGTCCAGTTTAATCCAAAGTACATGATGATGGCTACTGCATGCTCAAATATGGTACGTCTAATAAAATATGCAAGTAAATTATGAATTAGAATACATATGTATGTATTTTGATAAAAATAAGATGCTAAGATCAATTATCTTCTTTTTGTTTTAGTCATTTTGGCTGCCGCAAGAGTGTAATGATTAAGAGTAATCCCGGTGGAACTCTGCGAAAGGATTCTGATTACTTACTACATTATTATTATATTATACTTTCGAAACTTTAATTTTAACTTTATGTATTACTAATTTATACAGCTTAAAGATTGTATACAGAGTTACTGTAATATGAATATTTTGAAATAACAAAATATGTTTTGTTGAACGCGCAATTTATATTTGTAGTATTGTACGTCTTTGTAAATAGACTTTTTACTATGATTACCACAATAGAAAAGCATGTTGATGTTGTCATATATTTTGATGATCCATTTTGTCAACCTCATCTGTAGGTTAGATTTCAACTTCATTTTTGATCGATCTACGCTACAACTAAATTAGGTAGCGTCCTTGTATATTTTTTAAATGTAAAATAGTACATAATAATAGAATAGAATTCCGTGTTAAATCCGTATTATTAATTGTATCTAAATTATATCTGATGCACATTGTGAGGGTAAAAACTAGAAAGCAGGAATTCAGGATATGAAATATGAATTCATAAAGGTCTAGTTGAGTCAACTGGTTTAACTTCTTTAAAAATCCCCAAAGCGAAGTCATGCATACATGTTATTACAAAAACTTGTTCATGTCATAAATCCAGAAGGTGCATTTCATGCGTACTGATTTCGTGAGTCATGTACTGATTTCCTTGTTTTCTCATGATTATCATAATCAGGACATCACGAGGTGATAGTAAAAAGCATTTTGTTTTTGTGGTACAGACAGACACACAAAACTGCGACAGACTCCTTCTAATGATCTTACATAACCCTTACCTTAATCAGTCTTACCTTTCATCTTTCTATTAATGTTAATATGAAATGTACAGATGTACTCTTTGTACTTATATTTGAGCTAATAATAGAATAGTTACTACAAGCATTCCTTTTTTTGTTTTATTCCAATTGTATTGTTTCATGTACTTTGTCATTTTGTTTTAGCACTAGCACCCAAAAAATGTTCTACGTGTACCGTATACCCAGACCTGCATTCGACTCATCTTCACGTCTCCACATCCTCAATAGGTGGTTTCAATCATCAAAAATTTTATTCTTCAAGAAAGACAGTTGAAGCAGCGTTTATTTATCTCGTGCGTCAATTCCCTCACAGCATGATGGGCACCCACACCATACACTGCTCTTCTTGTAAACCGTCATAGTCGTAATCATCATAATCGCTCTTTCCGCAGTTTCACCTTTATTAATGACAAGTTATACAACATTGGAGCCAATTTTCTTTTTAAAACGTTTAACATTTTGTTCATATGCACATTTTTTATTTCATATTTTATGCATGCGATGCAATTCAATTCAACTCAAGAGATACAAAAGTACCAAAACACACGTAGATTTCACGTTCCATTATAGAGTTATTTTCTAGCATTTAGTTATTACATACTTAGGTAATAATATGTATAACTCGATAATTGTACTGTTGTTCATCGCAAGAAAAATGTTGGCATGCTGGGAGGTCATCAATACCACCATCGTCTTCACAATCATGAATATCAACATCTTTTACTCGCCACAATTCTAGATACGCGTAAGCATAATTCGATGTATTCTATCATCATCATCATACACAAGAGATCCGAAGCAGACAACAACGCAACATGTTTTCTATTTCCCACGGATCAGTTCAGTCAGCGTCAACAGTCGACGTGAGCTTTCTTTAAATAGTCAAACGTAATATTTTGGCACAGGACGGGACCTTTTTTAATGGTATTACCAGGCAGAGAACCAGTCAATAAAGTTTAAAAAGTAAATCAACCTGCTAAGCATGTTGCTACAACTTAGACCATTTCCAATTTCTCTAAAATGCCAAATAAGGATGTTCATGACGAATATGACGATATCATGATGATGATCCATGATGCGAATGAGCTAAAGCTAACGGGGATCAGAAATCAGTCAAAAGTTCACATGATATGATATGTTTTATTTCTCCGTAGATAGTTTTTTAAAGATTTATAAAGTTGTGGTGTAGTGGAGAGCTGGGTTGACAGTACATGTTTCATGAATAAGCTCTCTTCTCTTCCATTTCCGTTCATCTTCATTTCGTAGATATTTTTATTTAATTTATAAAGCCCAAGACCCTCCTGAAGAAGTTTCAGAAGAGAAGAACGCGATTACCTCACTATCACCGCCACCGCGATTGCTTGGGGTGTGCTAATACACGACAAATGGAAGATATATCTTCGATGTTGGCCTTGCAGTGGAACTGGTTGACTGACTGACGGATGACATTGATTGGATTAAAACCCTTCAATTAGTACATGTCGACTTGTGTGTACCTTGTACGCATGTTATATGTACGACTTTCGAATATACGAAATACGAACACAGGAAAGAAGTGCACGTCACATTACAAACTAAAGCGTAGGAATAATAAATTGTGTATGACTGGAATTTTAATATTTTGATGCCAAAGGTGAAATGGATATAGGACAAGGTACATGGACTTCCCTCAAACTCAAAATCCATCATCTTTTTACTTGTATGACATATTTACCTTTATATTATGCAACGAGTCACAGACACAGATGCCGTCAGAGTGAGACCGCCTCTCTGACAGAATCCGTTTCACCAGAAAAGCCAATGGAGCAATAACCTAATAAAGTTTTGAGTAATGTAGGTTCTTCTTTCCTGCCCTGCCTGCCGCCTGGAGTTTTTAATATACCATTATAACTTCTTGTGTATTTTGTTGTATGGGTTTAAGTAGTCGACGGTTTTGGAAATTACATCAACGGGCACAGCACAAGTCATCTTTCTACATTAACCGATAAATTATACAATCAAAATTATTTATCCATTACACGGTTCTGTATATGTAGGTTAGATGTCACAAATGAAGGAATATTCGTGAGAAAATATTAAATGAATAAATAAATGCTAAAAGGAAAGAAGACTTATACACGATATGATTAGTATGTATGTTAAGGGAATTATGAATTATGGTAAACTAATATTGAGGGAATATACATTCATGTGAGTGAATATGTTTATAGTGGTGAGTAGTCAAAGTTTTTGCTTTCATCTATAAGCCGATTTATTTATGACCCTTCGGTCACGATATTTCAAGTAAAATAGTAAAATGAATAAAAAAAGTTTATTTTTTCATGTTATAAACTTTTAAGTAAAAAAAAGCGCCAGGCAAAGGGCAAACTATGGTGGTGAGTTTGTGGAGACAATGGAATAACCTAATAAAAATTATGCTTGGATGACTCCGCTCTTAGCTGTTGTTTGTGTGTCGGTCGGTCGGTATCTTGAATCTTCCAAAGGATCCGCTTAGTGTTTTAGCCGAATTTAATTTAATATCCCTTACGCATCAAGGTACGTTGGACAGGTTTTTCTCATAATCATAATTATATTAGACTGGATTGTTTCACTTGGTTGATTGCTCACAAGAAAGGAACGAGGAAGGGGAGGTAAAAAAAAGTTAAGAATTTAGGCTGTACGTTTTTTGTAAGAAAGCTTGATGTTTGTATAAAATTATATAAAATACGAACATATACTTAATTCCAGTACAGTCTAGGCCCAAGTGTCTATATAGATACCTAAAAATAATAATTTTTGAAAGTGTCTATATACACACTCTGGGTGTCTATATAGACACCCTAGGTGTCTATATAGACACTTTCGATAAAAATAATTAAATAATTTAGGTGTCTATATAGACACCCAGGGTGTCTATATAGACACCTAAAAATGATTTAATTAAACAATAAAAAAATGCATGGTTGCATAATTTATTTTAAATAGCAATAATAAAGAGCAAAAAATGCTTGATTTTCTGGCATAAAAGTTTTTCTTATATGTTAAATAGTTTTGAAGATATAAAATTAAATAAAATTTTGTCTTTAAAATTTTATATCTTCAAAACCCCACGGTAGACTTTTTTTATATTTTCAGGGAAATTCGACCTTATATTAAAGTTTAAAAACACGGTAACCAAAACATGCAACACCCTTAGAGAGACTGGTAG
>JAQFXM010003542.1:0-19865 GCA_034693345.1 Entomobrya multifasciata
CCCTTGACCTGAGGAGTCTGTGTGCCAAGTTTGAAGAGAATCGGTTGACGCGTTTCAAAGTTAGAGCGCACACGGACGGACAGACGGACAGACGGACGGACAGACAAACAAACTAAAATTATAACTACGATGAATCGCTTCATCTTCGTAATAAATTCTGACATTCTCAAAAAGAAAGAAACACGGAAGTTTAAATTAAATCCTGATAGCAAATATGTAATACTTGTTTATTGCAAAAATTTGCAAAAATGAAATATCGACCCATTTTACTCTTTTATCGTGCAACGTGGTAATGTCAATTTAATGTTATCATTAGGTACTTTAACCTCCAGGTCTTAAAGTCAATTCAACCTTTGTTACGTATCAAAACAGATAGAAGAATGAATTAGTCACGAGGAATGGAATCTCAAATTCACTACACAAAAAATTCCGAATCAAGAAGTAAAATGTTTTTCCTCTAAAGTATGCATTTGCGTCAAACAAAAGTTGAGTCTGCAAAGATATTATGTATTACGTATGTCTTCCTCATATCAAAAGTGACGCAAACAAAATACAAGCTAGAAATCCTGCAGATAACGTATAAGAAATGAGATACGTCAACTTTCTCGAAACGGAAATATACCCGCCATGCATGCCACTGTTTTAAGCACTCCCATTACCTTTCTTTTTCTTATGTTGAATGTTGGCAAAAAGTAAATAAAGTACTCTTGACAGCTTTTTGCTTTGATGTGTTTGCAAAAGAAAGCCAAACTACTTTACTTTTATTCAAAGCTCAACAACATTCTCAAATGAGAAGTATTTCCTTTCTTTCTTTTCCCCGTTTCTCCGCTTGTCATAATCGTCATTTGATATTTCTTCAGAGAAGAGAAGATGGCACGGAAAGATCAACTACATTTCTTGCTTTGATGATATGAAACTCCATCACCATCAACAAAGTAGGATGAAAGTTTATCCGCTATCACATCATCCCAAAGAATGATAATGGTGATTAAAGAGGTATTACGATACCATACCCAAACCGCTTAAAGTTCACAGCTGCATAATAGTGGCAGTATAGTAGAATATTCAGTCCAGCCTCTCTTCAATTCATCATGCGAAATGATAGCGTTCATGCAGTCATTGCATTCACTAACAACAACTTGTCTACTATAGTAATATCCTTGCGTGTTAACGACACATATTGTGATATCACCTTTCCTCTTTGTGTTGTCAGTAAGTTTTCAAATCCCAAATACTTATGCCATGCTCACAAAAAATGTAAACTTAGTGCTATCTTTGCTTAAAAGCTTGCTGTCAATAAGAATGGTTGACTTCCGGAGGGAAAAGTTTGATGTTTCCAAGCCTCTAATGTATAAAAACATGCATATATTTACCAACTTTATTTTTCTTTCCTTTCATCTATCGTAATCATTGTTCTTCTTCTCTGCAGCAGGCATTATGAAAATTAAGATCTAGATAGTTTGAGGGCTTACACGCACATGAGGAATAGGGAAATGTGAAATGAGCCAACAAAATTCTACTGAGTTAAAAGAGAAAAAGTAGAATTTCGGTTTATACTTTCCACAAAGTATGTTATGTTGGTGCGCACTCGTGTCATCATTCTCTTAATCAAGTTAGTACATGACAAGATTAGTAGTTTGAGATGCATGCATAAAAGAAAGACAAGATCATTATCGCAGTGAAAACAAAGTTAGAAAGCCTACAAACTCTTCTCGTATCCTACATCTCCCGCATTTTCCCAACGCATATTGTCACTGTACATAATTCAATATGCATATATAGGAAATATAATTCTATCTATATGACATTGACATCGCAAGGGGTTAACAAGAAAAATACGGAGAATACGTCTAAGAAAAATACAATATTGCGTATCAATTTTGAAGCCTGGAACATGGCAGTTCGTAGTATGTAGAATCTGCATATTTTAGATATGTTATATACCAACCAGCATAAAAAAATAAAAGATTTTTTCTACCAACTTTTCCCGAAAAAATGTTCCCTGTCATTATGCATGCTGTATGGCATCACATCACAGGGTTGGCATATATGCATGTATCAACAGCCTACTACTGACATTCTGTAGTGGATGCTTAATGCAATTCACATTGGTACTAAGTACTAACCCGATCTAATACAACCACAACCTCTTCATCTTTTTCTCTTAACGTAGTTTTTTCTTACACATATATCATACAAGGTTACATGATGTATGTTTATGTGTAGTATAGGTACTATTCCCACCGATATAGTATTGCCTTTCTCCAGTTTCCAGAATAGTATGTGGTAAGAAAAGAAAATACCAACTTTTTCCCTCGTTTCGTCTTTGCTCCCTTCTCTTGTTTTTGTATCCTTGTCACGCTACCGTTAGCAAAGTGAGTTTTCTTTTTCTCGCTTTTTCTTTCTCTTTTTTCGAACGAGTAATATTTTTGCACCCTTAGAAGATGGTTTAAGCAGAAGAGACGAGACAAGCTTCTGAGAGTAATAGGACGGAGTAAATATGGAGGACAACTAGATGCAGACAGACCATAAAGTAAAGTGGCAAAGATGGGGAAAATGTAAGTAATATTACGGTGTATTGTCATGGACAGCTAGGCAGCAATATTCAAGAAAAAGTTTAACTATATGTATATCCTGAGTGATCGAAACGAAAGGAAATCATCATATTATGGTGATCACGCACCGTGGCGTTAAGTACATATATATTGGATTCTGGTACTCGCTTTTGGATCTTATCCAATAACATAATGTATACTGTTTTGTAGCGTGTGAGTATAGAGAATTATGTGTACTTAAAATTTGCGGAAATGCATACGTATTATAATGGTAAGTACCAGCTACTGAGCGGGTAGAACGTGAGCTGCTTCCCATCGTTTAAAAACCACACACATCAATTCCAGGAGTAATCGCCTTCGAAACTTTCTGTTACTGTTGGGTGCGTATTATGGCAAGGTTGTGAAATCAGAGTGAGTCATCCACCACTAACCACACTCCAACTCCACTGGTAGCAACTTTGAAGGTAATAGTAAAAGAAAAGGTGTAATGTAGTGACATGTAATGAATATATGTACTTAATAGAAATAGCCTAAAGTATTTTCCAGCGAAATGTAAGTAGATTATATCAAACTTGGCTTGCTTTCTATTTTATTTACATACCTTTAAGGCAAGAATAATACTAAAGCTAACTAACCAAGCCTATCTTTGTAATGTTTAGACACTATTCTTTATACGGTTGGATTCTTTAGTGCATATCAGATCAAACCAAGGTATATGGACGTGCATATGAACAAGAGTCAGTCGAGAGAAGATGATCACCTTTAAACTTGCTTTAATTACAGATTTATGCTAGTGTCAAACGAAGCCATGAATAAAATAGATGAAAGTATAATAAAAGTAATAGAAATCGTAGTTTCATTTGGCCCTTTACTTTATATTGAGATAAGTTAATGATAAAAAGTACTATTTTTCTACGTAGTACAGTTAACAAAACTCAAATAATTACCTGGAACCTTTTATGCTAATAAATTTTGCCGTCTTAAACTCATGCGAACGTTTTTTGTAATAAACTTAAATGTATATTTTAAGAGATGTTTGTCTTAAGAGGATGGAGAGGAAAGAATTTCAAGTGAAAACAGCGAAATTAACATGATAAACACAAAAACAGTTCTGCCTTCTACTTTTTCCAACTCTTAATGTAAAAGACAGGAAATAAAACGGATGATATACCATTTCAGAGAAAGGATTTTGTATCCATTTTCCGCATTAAAATAATCATAACGACAATGATGACGATGATCGAAGAAGATTCTGTCCCTTTTATACTAAAAGGATGTAATAACCTTACAGGTTTTTTTCTTCAAAAAAGAATCACTCTGTTATGTTTCGCAAACGTGTGCACAAAATAAAAGCCTATATTTTCCGCGTTCTCCAACTCTACTTTTATGTTTAATACACAATGTTTGTACAACATTATTCAACATATTACGTTATATACTGTCTTGTTGGTCACCATTATATTCTACATATAGCCAAAATAGGCAACAAAGAAGAATGAACGAGCTACGAAAACAAACGTTCACGTTCTCTGACTATATGCCATGCACAACACTTACGTTAATGGTTATTAAGGAGGATTGCAATAAGTAGCTGAGTAGAGATAACACTGCAACTCCAGTTTAGTCATTTACCCTTTTATTCCTTTCCTCTCGTCTTCTTTACTTACTCGGATAATAATATTAATAACATCATGAGAAAGTTTTTGCGTTGTTATTCCTCTCATTTTTTTTTGCTACCCACACCATATAACCATACTAGACAGAACTCCGTGTGAATGGAGAAAGAAAAGTTAAGAAGATGTTGAAAATAATAACCTTTTGTTCCTTCTTTCATTGTTTTTGTCTCAGATGCCCAAGCTTTTATTCTCCATTCTTGTGTTATTACTGCAAAAAATAAACAAAGAGATTAAAACCGTGCCATTATCTTGTAGCCGTGGTCGTAGCCTTATACATACATAAATATATGTTAGAAAAAATATTGTGGAGCATGGAGGCGGCATTGTGGTGTGGTGTGCGTGGTGTTATCTATAAAATGTGACTAGCAAAAAAAAGCTCAATCCTTCTAAATATCTTAAATACACATGCGAAGTACAAGCATTTTTCATTTTCTCTAAACACGAAAAAAAATTCACACTGTTAAATCCCTTTTATTGCTTGCAACAAATAAGAAGTACAATGAAAAACAAACATGTGAACATGTATTTCATATTTTTTCGTAATTTTTTTTCCACAAAAGTCTTTTATGGCTGTGCACACCCCTCCAACCACTAGTATGCCTAAGGTACAAAGGTCGTTTATAAAAAAATATAGTGGATGGAAAATGCGATGGCGAGACCGAGACCAGCAAAAAAATATGAGTGTGCTCTGCGTTCTGTTTATGCACTCATTATTTTATTACTTTGTACTTACTTTATTATATTTTACAAGGTTTTTAATATCCATTTACGGTGTCCGTGAATGAGTAAGTGATATTATTACAAATGCTGAACATGTATGTATTTATTTCTCGACATAAAAAAGTACGAAAAAAAGTTTGACAAAGGGTTTTATGAACATACGAAGCATGATGTTCTCTTCTTCCATCCAGCAAGCCAAAAACTAACCAAATCTTTTTCATGTATATGCTAAAAACGTAAGGAATGGGTTGGTGGAGAAATATAAAAAAGTAACGGAGAAATAAGATTTTTCCTTAGTAAACAGGCAATCTTGATACTTTGAATACATTGTATATAAAATGCAGTTTATGCATACATCTTTTTTGTTTCATTATATATTGTTCTTTTAAGTATACACATCTTCTTTTGCTATCTCACTCCTTTGCTTTCTCTCGTCTCGTGTTTTTCTCTTCCTTTTCTTCTCTCTTTAATACTTTTTTTTCCACTTTCCTCTTCTTGGTTGTTGCTTGCCGTTATGCCGTCCGCCTGTCTGCTTCCTTGCCTTTACTTGCCCCTGGCTTTCCGTCAGCAGCAGAACAGGAGAAGAGATAGAACTACAAAACAACATCATCTTGCAAAGCACAACTGGAAACTTTTTTTTCTTCGTAAAGATATATTTTTATTGTAATATAATTCTCGTGCTAAACAGTTCAAATGGTTGAATAAATTTAACTTTTCAACCGTGTTGTTTTTTTTTCTTTGACATATTTCACCAGAAGAGTGCCATATAATGTTCTGTGTGCATTTGTATAAAATAATCATTGTAAATCCATTCGTATATTTTTGCATTCATTTTTTATTACTGTTATTGTAGTTGCTGTTGCTGATTCCTTTTGTTCTTCGTTTTATTTATATAGCCTTTTTTGCTGCAAATTGCTCCTTTTTATTTCTTTTACCTACACACTACACTTTGTTAGCTTTTGTTTCAGCATTTTTTTTATAGCGGAAGGAGCAAAACATGGAAAAATAACAAGTGCTTTGAGAAGTAGGGCTTGAAGTGCTAACTGTTTGTGTGGTTGATGTAGTACTTTATATGTAATATAAACATTGTAATCCCACTGGTAAAAGGATTTATAGGGATTTGAAAGTTTTTAAAATGCTAAACCTTCTTAAAATGGAGAGAGAAGACAGAATTTGCAACTTGAGTTAAAAAGAAGTAAACTCCTTATATCAGCTAAGTGTGTACATAATGTAATGATATCACAAGTCAATCCAAAAGAGAGTAGAGATGTAAGTGGAGCTTTAAAAATGATCAACTTCCTTTTATCTTAAAAGGAAATTCTATTATCGTCATCAAGTATACAGATACATAATATTAAATGTTATGTGAACATATTTTAAAACATTCGATTCTCAGTTGGGATGTTTTATACTTTTATTATTAAAATGAATTGTGAAATGTTGACTAGCCTTCTTAAGATATTATGCATGAAGGAAATTAGGGGATTTCAAGTTGTTAAAATGGTTTAAATCAAAATAAATATATTGATATTATATAGTTATCTCACAACAAGAGATACTTATGCGTACTGTGCACCAGGGAATGAAACTTTCCATATGTTTTGAGTGTTTCACTGAATTTCAAGAGACTATAGAAATTGATGCCCGAGTTTCTTCATGAGAACTACCACTACTTCCACACAGATCCCTTTATTGACTGAAGAATTTGCTACTATCATGTTTACGTCACTCCATTCATCCATATCGCAAACAAAAAATTGGGTTGCATTCTATCACAGCCAAAGAAAGTATTAGCAGCGCAGCTCAGCGCGCGTCAGTTTTATTTCTTGAGAGGTGCTTACTCCTGTAAAGCTTTCATCCATTGCATTAAATACACTTTGTCTATATTACCTGATTTCTCCATTCACTGGAATCTCGAAACCGTATCATTTTGAATAATAGTCTGATAATAACTGAAGAGCGGAACGAGTAGAAGGATTACCAATACCGACATCCCGATGCATATGGTGTCATTAAACCTTTAAAAAGTAACAGAGCATCTATCGTAATTCCAAAATATTGACATAATAGACAGGTCAACAAAAGTGAGCGAAAAGTTAAGAAGAATATGATTTTTGCAGGGATTTACTATTATCTTTTGAAAATTCTTTATTTCTACAAAGCGTTTTATATTGTATTGTGGCGATGTAAAGTTTAGCGATATTTTTTCCCAAGATTAAAATCTTTACTACTTCTGCATAACCAGACATTTTTATTATCTCCAGAAATTGGTAGGTTCGTTGTTTCGCAAAAAGTTTAACTTGATATTTGTAAACAAACCAAAAAAAAAATTCTCTGCAAGATAAGTTATACACCAAACACGTATACAGAATACGGAATATTATGTAAACACATTCCTCCGGTGGAAGACTATTATGCTCCATTTTCCCTTTCTATACACAAAACAACATGAATTTTATCTGTTGATGGATGTTGGCTAGAGCAAAAAGGGAGGAAGAAAAAAAAGTCGATGCTCTTTTGCCCCTTTTACAACTGCGATAAAGGTAGACAAACTTTTACAAGGTTTTTCTTTTTTCTTGTCTATCTTCTATCCTTCAACTTTACTTTCAACCTCACACAATCATCCACATGCGTCCACGTCCATTCAACGGAGCGTGTTTGCAACCAAACCAAAAAGGAAGAGTACACAATGATGATCAGTTCTATATATTATTATAGAGGAGTTATAGTACGCTGCTCCTTTTTCCCTTTTATGTTTTGCCACTACTTTGTAAAGTTCACATAGACAGTCATCATCAAGCAAAGCACACAATTGCCAATTGGGAGGAACTTTTTAAGAGAGAATCTATGGACATGATCCTCTCCACTTACTTGAGCTTGAGTTGTCGTTGTCGCGATCTGTCCCATTCTCCAACCATTTTCATTTCTTTACTTTTTTTTGCCAGTGTGTAAAAATGTGTAAGGTTTACCGACGGTGGTAAAAGTGAAGCAAACTACAACAACAGCAAAAAGTCATCACATTATCTTCCTAAAGCGTTGTCTAACCTCAATGTGAGCAAAAAGTAAACGAGCTGAGGGAGACAGCATGTTTACCATATAAATATACTGGTGTGTTGCGAGTCAAGATGAAAACGGGCATAATAATATTCTTATTATCCACCATCCACCACCACACCACGAAACAAGCCTATAATAAAAAGTATAAAGTTCACGATGCACTGCATACTCTGTATATTATTTGTAAGTAATGCATACTTGCATAATGATCATGATGATGATGATGAGAAGGAAAAAAAGTAGCAGTGTGCCATGTACATAATAATAACACTTATAGCGAGACGGCCACCGAAGCGTGTTCCATATACACAAAACAACAACAAAAACATTCAAGCAACTTTTTTTTCTTCTAAACGCTATTCAGTTGAGTGGGTCTGCATTGTAAAACTGCGTACACTGAGATATAGTTAGCATTCCCGTTCTTGTTGTTATTATTTTGTTTTGCTTTTTAAAACGATTTTTGTTTTGATGACTTTACCTCTCTCACTAACAGTGTGGTAATGGGAATATTGGGAATGGTTTATTGGAACTAGCAAAAAAGTATAAACGATAGCTATGGTGGTTATGGTACGAAGTATACAGAGCTGTTACAAAGCCACTTTGTTTACAATTAAATTTAATGAAAACGAAGGAGAGAGAGAGGAACCTTCTTGTCATCCTTACATTATTATTCACATGAAAATGCAAAACAATCAGAAAAAATGCATATCATGCTGATGATTATAAATTTTAAGCAGAATGTATTTACATCACAATATCATGCAATATGTACACACACAGGTATGTACATTAATTTGATAAAAGTCCTTCGTACACAGTTTGTCATGATCATAAAACATTTTTAACCTGACTGGCTTGTCTGATATTCTCTAAATAAAGCTTATATTCCATAGGTTACACCTTCCACCTATTCCAATCCAACAACATTACAATTTACCACACACGTCAGTCAACTACACAAACCGACATTAAGCCAGTGCGACAAAACATAAATAATCAATATCAATACTGAACAGAGTATAAAGCTTTCCAGTTATTTTCCATTTCCCCAAACTTATCACACAGTCATTGTTTTTAAAAGTTATACTGTGTACATTGTCAAAAGAAAGTTCATGTGTGTTGTATTCCGTGACATACCACTTGGAAATGCTGAATGCACATACATTTAAAGGCACATGTAGAAAAACTTGTAGAATAGAGCAATGAGAAATATATATGTATAAAGATTTTTTCATGTGACGCTGTCTCTCTTCTCCCAAAACGATAAAGAAGTAACAGTAGCTACTGTTGTAAGAGAAACCTGTGATTCAAACAAAGCCAGCGAGAAACCCAAATAATGATTATGTGGAAAACAAGAGTTTCATCTGTGAGGAAAGAAACACTGGTAATAACTAGCAGTGTGCAGTGTTCTAGCAAAGCGTACCTATTATAGAATGTTATAAAAACGGAATGAAAGGAAAGAGAAGAGAATCATTCCCTTGTGTGATGCTTTCAGATTCAGATAGACTCATAGTTGTTCACATGAAGACCGAAGAAGAAGAGTGGCGAGAGCTTGTGCTATGCAATGTGAGAAGAGGAGAAAATACACGGAGACTTTTTTTTCTTCTAAAAAACTCGCCATCAGTTTCAGTCGCAAGCAGGGCCACTACTAGTACAAGTAACAACCTCATCCTCCTCTTCTTTTTTTCACACAGCACCACAGCAGCAGCAACAGAGAGCCAAAGCACATTTCTATTCAAGCCTCTCACTGACTAAAAGCCACAAAAAAGATATTGCTAGTTTCTTGCTAGAATTCGCATGCCTCTATGGTTTGTGTCAGAGAGCTTTAAATGCAACTTCAGTTATCCTCTCTTCTCCACTGATATCCTGAAGGCAATAGCGGGCTTGTGTAGAGAGACCAGGTTCTGTCCTCACTATTCCCCACTTACTCTTTTCTGTTTTGAACAGAGAGAAGTGGTCGTAGTCAAAGCAGTGGTGGCAGAAGAGAAGCACAGTAAAAAGAAGCAACACAAAAAAATCTCCCAAAAACATCACTGTTCTTTTGTAACAGAATACTACGTATTTATACGTAGAGGCAACACTACATTATAAGAAGTTCAAAAAAGTGTATATATAAATCTCTGTGAGAAGAAGCAAGAGAGCAGCAAAGGCAATCGTGTTGGTTGATGGCAGTTATGGTGGTGGTAGTTGTTACGTTGTATTCTTCTTTGTGCGATAGTCATTCTTCTATAATATAATGTTGCACACACACATGCATGTTGATATATATATTTCTTTTACATATGTGTATTTTTGTGTCTAAATAGGTATCTACTATTCTCTTGGTTATAAACGCTTACTACACACAAACTTTGCTTTTTTATACGATGAATGCGATGATGTTGCTTTAGCTAGCAGAGTGATTCGTTCACATTTATGATGGTATAGAAGAATGTGTGTGTGGTGGTGGTTGGTGTGAGTAGTTGACTTGCCTCTCTGAGTTTTTGGAACTAGCAGTCAGATTAAGTTTGAACGTGTAACGGAGAAGTTGTTACGAACAGACTTTTGGTAGAGAGTTGGTCGTTGTGAGAGTACTTGGTTTATTCGTTCGTTCATTCCTTTTCTTGGTTCCTTCTTTTATTTTTACTTTGTTCATGGTCATATCCTCATGTACAGACAGAAATCCAACACTTGTGTTATATGTGTACGTTTTTTGCAAATGTAAAAAAACACGAAGGCTAGACAAAAAAAGTAAAGAACAGAAAAGTGAGAGAGAGGAAAAAAATAAAGAAGCTTTTTAGTCGTTGTTGTCATCGATGAGAATGTAAAGTTCTCCAATTCCGTTCCGTTTTAACTTTGTTTGGTGTGTGTGTGTCCTGTGTGTGTGTACCAATTGGAAGTACAAAACGTGTACCACATTTAGCCACTCACTTAAATGCCGAGCAAAAAGGGAGCAAAAGAGAAAAGACGGTCAGTCCAACAAGACGAAGAAGTGACTTAAATAACAAAAAAGAGAGCAAACGAGGTCCTAGTCTCTTTTTTAATAATATTACTGAAAAAAGAGATATCTAACAAGTATTACTACTGCTTCACTGAAAAAAAGGATAACAACATTGCTCGCATCGACAGCGACATAGAAGAGCAGATAAACTTTTTTTCATGTGTCCATTCCGTGAGAATCTTTGGGATTTTTTTAACACTACAAAGCTGAGAGAAAGAAATGCCATTACTCCCGCATAACAGGATATTTGTGTTTTCTTAGTGTTTTGTTACTTCTTTCTAGTTTTTTTTGTGTGAAAAAAATAAAGAGTAAGCAAGCAAACGGTTCGGTTGTTTTGTGTGACTCTGTTTACTATATAACTCACACTTTATTTAAGCTGCTCTGATGATCCTCTGTACTCTGTACTCTTGAAATATTGGGTTGTTTCACCGCTGTATAAAATACGACGGACCACGGACGCACATGTGAGCGATTCGTGTTTACAGTATACATATTTCATCACATAAAGCTTTCTCTAGGTATATAATATACACTTTTTGGCAGTTTGACACAGAAAAAAATAAAAGTGCTATGCAATTGAATAAGGATTTGCTATATAATAACAATATAACAACATAAAAATAACATTCCCAACAATTCGCTGGTGTAATGGAGAAAGGGTTTTTGAGTGGTAGTGGGAGTACTACAAAAGAAATAGTGTGATATGCAAGCTCTTTATCTTCTGCATTTCCAAAAAATGTACATTTCATGTGTGTGCAAAAAAATGTTGTTGAGTGTTATTATATTTTGTTGATGTTTTCATACCTTTTTGCTGACAAAGCATATAACAATCATCATCAACATCGTCATCATCCTTGTTGACGACACGACACTTCCAAACTACATGAATTGTTTTGTGAATCTTAATAAAATATACATAAAAATATTACTTTGCAAAAAAATCTCAGTCTTTGTGAGTATTTCGTGCGTGATATTTAAAATGGGAAGAAGAAGAATACACAATAATACTTTGTGAGTATCCACTGAGAACATTTGGTTGGAATCACCTTCTCTCTTGGGTAGCGTCCAATCTGTTTTTCTCCATATATTACAACGGCAGCTGTATACATGCACAAAAGGATCTTTCAATTCAAACAGTGAGTGTACAATAATAATAATAAATGTAGAAGTAAAAATAAAGATATGTCTTGAATAGAAATCTAAAAAAGGAAAGATTTCTTAAAAAGATGTGTGTGCTTTTTGGTAGTATTCAATAATACATAATGCATACATACACTTATGAAATGCGTTCTGAGAATGTCTAGTCAGTCAGGTCTGTTTTCAGGGAAAAAATCATGGAACTCCGTTGTTTCGTAAATGCAATGTGTACGTTATGTGTGGACCTTGCTAGGATTAAGGGTTACGATAATAGCATTTCAAACAGGCAGGGAGAGAAAAACTATTTGGCTTCACACATGGTTTTTTTTCTGGTAAAAATTTCATTACTTGCTTTTTAGCAATATAAGGTGAGCACACAATATTAAATTATATGATTTTCTCCAAGAAATAACTGAAAAAAGGGATAAGGAGCATTCATAATGTAAAGAGAAGGTATTAATATTTTATTTCATAATGGAAGGACGGAAAAGATTTCTTACTGCAAAACTCCTTTTTTCCTTACCAAAAAGAAATTACTCCTTTTTTACAAATCCTTCTTTACTTCTTAAAAATATAATAATACACCCGGAGGCTGGTTCATGCATTGGAGAAATGGTTGTTCATTGGGTAGCAGTCTACGGGTAGCTTGGTTTTTGTAGGTATTGGTTTTGGTGGTCAAGCAAAAAGTATTATTATTATTAGATCGGGAATGAAAGAGTGTTGAAAGAGGCGAAGGGATATAACATGCATACATACACATGCATGTCTATATTTCTGAACAATACGACAATCGGCAATAATGGCAAAGAAAAGCGGGCTTAACTTGGTATTGAAATCTTTTTTGAGACTTGCTTTGGTTTTTTACTATAAGTTCGCCTTTCTTGCAACGGCAATAATAACGGACAAGATGAGAAGAGTGAGTGGTGGCGGTGGTGGTGAGCTTCTGAGCACAAGGTTGGTGCGTGTTCTTTTGGTATTTCTTGGCTCAAGTTGTAAGTTGCCTTTTCAGTTCAGTCACAGTAGTGATGATGATGCTTTTGAATGAGACGACGGGTTTAAGTGCATATAGCGTCTCTATGTGTTAAAATGCCTTTGAGGTAACGATGAACCAAAGAGGAAGACGGTTTGGTTTGGTTAGTACTACTACAGTTTGACTACACGTGTATCTGTGTATAGTTTATATACTATGACTATTAATATCACTAAATATTGTTTTCATCGATATAGAATGTTCTTTCTAATGGATTCTCCATATAAGAAAGTGGGGAGCTGTTTGGCAAGCCAAACTAAAAAAATGGTTTTTAGTGCACGCCATGCTTTCCATGAAGAAAGGTTCTTGAAATCAACGCTAATATTGCCAACGATGCTAATAAAATCATCACATATGCCATGATATTTTTCCCTATCAGTCATCAAAGATCAAAATAGAAGAGATTGTGTATATATAGTAGATTCACTTGTCGGAGAACAAGATAAAGCAGAGAGGAGAGAGCAATGACAGATTCCATTTGTTTGAAATTTAGCGAAACATACAGGAAAAGAATTTGGAGAGAGTGAGTAAAAAGGAAATTGAGATTCGATGATTTTCGTTTCGCTTATTCATAAAAAAGAGCGCAAGTAGTGTTGTCTCTAAGTATATATTTTGCACATCACAATTACACCACATGAACACATATATTTTTAGTGTTTTTGTGCATGGCATGTAGGCAGGCATGAACCGTTCTTTTTTGTGGATCACAGATTTGACCTGATCCACTTTCGTACTTGTTGTCAACCATTTATACATAGCGGTAGTGTCGTCATCTTTATCAAACACTTGATTTAACTCGACTCAAATTGTTCTCATCAAGTTTTTACTACACAGTATGTGTCCTATCTCTTAAAGAAATGCAAATATGCAGTCTTAGTCTCAATTCAATTAGCTGAAAGAGAGTCGAATGGGTTTAGTTAGTTACTATTCATCTCTGAAAGGATTTAGCTAAATTGCACGTTAAACAAATGTAGCAATTTAGTTTTTTATATGCTTGTGCCTTTCTGTACCAACTTTACAACATGTGTTTTAAATGTTCCAGTTTTTATTTCGTTGTTTGGGTGTCAAACGTGCATTGACAAAAAATAGGAAAATCCAGCAGTATCCATTCCACTTATCTGCATACCCCACATCTTGTTCGTTTACGATAACAAAAAAGCACAACATTTGATTGCTGACTTGTTTGCATTCGGATATTGCCAAATCCAAGAATTCAAGGCCTTTTTCATGAATGTGATTTTGTTAAGGATTTCACGTGTATAAAAGTCAAAGGGATAAAGGAATACGTGACGTTGGGTGCCCGCTTGTGCATAAGTAACGAATACGAGCTGTAGAATTGTATAAGTAGAATTGGAGTAGATTGTTCAATGGCAGAATGAACTAATTGATGAAATCAGTGTGTATGTAAATGTCATTACTAACTTTTCAACTCTAGTTGACTCCCAAGCAAGTGAAGCAAGACGAAGACGCTATGTCAGTCATTATCAAATCAACGTCATCCCATACCATGGCATAATACATACACCTCATATAGAACACCAACTAGTAGACAGAGAAGCAAAAAAAGTACCGTGTTCGCCTTGTACCAAAAAAAGTAACTTTATGCGATTTACTAATCAGGCAAATCAAGTCAGGAGATTTAAACAAATCCATATAAATATACGCAATAGTGTTACAGCTTGATTCTTTTTAAGCTAGCAACAAACAGGAGAGAAACACTCAAAAAAGTTTTGTTTTGAACTTTTATTTGTGGTACTGCTTTTTACCAATCTACTAGTACTCACATTATAAATATTAATCCATATACATAAGTAATGTAGGCAAAGTGCGAGAAGTTCTTTTTTTGACAAGTACAACCTAGTAATAACTTGAATTCTAGTTTTAAATGATGATGTTCGAGTGAGAGGATAGTTCTCGTATGTACACAGGGTAATGGAAATGTACCAAAAAGTTTTGTATTCTCTTAAGTGCATAATTAGGAATTTTGTCTCGTGTCACCTTTATTTTTATATGAACGATATATTCCTCTATAAACTACCTAACTAGAAGCCTGTTTAGTTTAAAGATGGTAAAACAGGGTTGCAGTGAATGTCAATTAGTATCGTTTTGAGAGATACAACTTCTGATATGGGTGGTTGGGAATTACGATACGATAGGCGTAGGCAAAGCAGGCAGTGTTTATGTTGTTCCTTCTTGAAATCCTACTGTACTATACGGGGGCATGATTTAATGGCTAATCACTAGGTTAGGATAACGTTACCTTTTCCTTATATTAAATAGAAATACATTATGCTGCACACATAACGTGATCTGATCAGCCTTCATCGTAATGATCTGTTACCATAAAACGGAATTTTTACATGAAAAACCTACAATTTTTTATGCAAAATATAGATACATCCGTCCGCTTGTTTTTATGTTTACACTTCTTCCCATGCTTAGTTTGATTTGCCCAATTAAACGGATGAAAATGTTTTGCGTGATTCGAAACTATCGGATAAAATGGAAAAGTACATTATATACATACATAGTCATTAGTGACATTTACATTAAAAACTGTTGTTATTCTTTTCTGCATTGTATAGTACCTAAAAACTTTTTCAAGTATTTATGTAAGCAAACGAATTGCTAGACTTTTTCTACAATTTCAAGTTTTTTCTCTCTTCAATCACGCAAGAGCATTTTGTATCAAATTTCGATAATTACAAATGTGCGTTTGTTTTTGTACGCATTGGTTATTCATTTCTGTTCAAACGATCAAAGTCACAAAAAAATGGGTAGTGTTACATATATTATGTGTTATATCGTTGTTTTATACCGATACCACACGATTTTTAAAAAAAACGTATAGACAAACAAAGTAATTTTATACGCTTTGTTGTAGACACGCATTCTAGACAATTTCTGAATGTTATTTACTACCATTGACAATTGCCGCGAGCCTTTACTGCAATGCAATGTGCTGTTATTATTGTAGTCGATTAGACGAACACATTTTTTGTGTTTTTTGCGTTATAATATTACCTTTGTCCCATCATATCACATGCATGCAATGATTTTGCCCTGAGGACAATCAAGATGTAAAGGGAACTCAGCACGGCAATTGTGTAAAAATGCACATTTCAGCGATACTGATAAAAATAATTTTAAAAGAAAAAATGATTACACTGTGTGACTGTACATGTGTACGTTTTTCGCATTATCTGTAATTCTCGATCATTGTAATAAGATGATGATAACTGCATAATGATTATTACAAGCTTTTATATAACAATGCATTCTTTTTTTCTGATCTGATGAACCTTTATCGATGTTATATTGCGTGTAAGAGACGGTGTCAATTGCGTCGTTGCGCTAATGAGTTTAAATGACTTGCAATGTTGCAGTAGCACATGAAACGTTAAAATTAGTTACTAACCTTTATTATCCATTTTTATTCAATTTTTTCACACATATACATAATCATATAACAACGCACAATCATATTCAATCCTATAAAATATCTGGCTGTTTTAAACTTATATAGGCGTTGTTACTTTTGACTTGTTATATAATATTATTAGTAAAGTAGGTTAATAGATAGATTAATTTTTCCTACATCAACACCTAAAATCATTCTTGTTGCAACACCATCTCATTGTTTTTTTGTCATTATTTAAGCCTTGATTTGATGAATTATACAGTATAAATGATAAAATGATAATCATATACATGATTTCAACATTTCAGAGAATCATCGTGTAGATAAATGTGAAATGTTCATGATGATGTCGATATGTTCACTGTTCACATGACAGAAACAATAGAGCCAAGACCGGAAATCATTCATCTAGCCTTTTGTTAAGGTGTGAAGTGAGATGGTTGATTTTTGTATGATATACATATGTTACGTTAACATAGAATGCCATATTATTGGCAAATACTTACATGAAATGACGTACATAAACTTTAAGTAGCACAAAAGCACAGTCTCTGGCTTAGTAAAATAATGAGTTTTAATGTTGCTTCCATAAATGGCTTACATTGATGCTCCATCAAACAAGAATGACATTTAGTAGCTCTACAAAAGTATAAGCTCATTAGAAGCCATAATGAAATCAGGATGCATTATCTTCTACGTCTTTTGAAACAAAAGAAACCACAAAACTGCCATTTCTCCATGAATTTTCCATGCACTTTTATTGATTTTCATAGATTTATAACCCTTTATTTAACCTCTCTTAACCTCCAAATTATATTGGATTTCCAGCGACCATTTCAAATATTTTGAAAGAAAGTATAAATATTGGTCAAATTGGATCATACAGGAAATAAGAAACGTTAACCCATTGTATGATAATTATTATAAATAATTTGTGATAGAGAGACTATCTGTTATTGGCTCTGTTGACACAATCCGTACGTGAACCCGGACCCATTCTACATAACAAATGCAATTCATGGCAATGATCATGGTAATAGTAATGGTAATGAACTGATGTTGAACGCTGTTTTTCGTTGTCCCTGCGAAAGTTGTATGAACAAGAATAGTAATAACAAATGACACATGTGGGCGCAAATGACGGAAAGAAAATGAATGGGCGATCACTTCTATGTACGGCCTTTATCAAATAAAATTGCATATAGTATTCCGCTCAAGTGTTGCTGTTGCCATTTTTGTTGGAACAGAAATGGTACATAAATGTGGCTTTCAGGAAACACGCATTAAATTCGGCAAATAAAGGAAGCATGATGATAAACACACACACTCACACAAAATCATCGTCAGTAAAGCAAATAAAAGGACAATAATAATAGTCTACAGTCTACTCTACGATGATAACAAAAGAGCAACAAATTTTTGTGTCGACGACATTCGTACGTGTTTTCAATATTTGGTTTGTACTTTGTACACAACTGTTTTGGTAGAGATCAACTTATCGAGAGCATCAATATTTTGTTGCGATTCCAATACTTATACAGTATGTAGGTTTTCAAGTTTAATCTGATAGGTCAGCAACTGATAGATTAATTGGCTTTGATAAACACGACATTATGCTAATGACGTTTGGTATTTCATTGAGCACTATATGACCTATGAATGTATGCACACATAACACTTGGATGTAATATTATCATCGTTGCGGCCTGATGGATAGAGCAAACTACAAATAATTATCCTTAATTTAATGCGATTTCCTTTCTACTCCAATTACCATTCAGTTGGAGGTTGGAGACTAGCAACATTGCGTTTTATGCTCTTTGCAAGTTTTTGTATTTTACTACGAACTATAACCATAAACCATGTTTATCTAATGGAAGTGGTCACTTAAATGGAATAATATTTGCACGGTACATTGAACAAATGCAAATTCTTACAAATCATGCATACTTTTTTGCAAACTCATTGGCGTATATATGTACATATATATTATCTTTGAAAAAGGACGTAGATAACACTAACTACAGATTTGTCAAGCAATGTCAATGCCCAATCAACTTGAATGACTGCAAATTAAACTTTCAAAATTACATAGAAATGCCAGCCGTATTCAAGCTCGATAGTTACTTTTTATTATGAATAGGTAGAACCAAATACAAACCACACAGCTAGATATAACATTTTCTGGGTTAAAACATTAACGATTTACGTAAGTACGTAATATCTACAAATATCTCCACTCGGGAATTTCGATGTAGTGATTCACTTGAAAATTGGCTTTAGGGAGATAAAAATAATCGATAATTCAGAAGAAGTTGCATAATTATTACGGGACATAGTCGAGACTTCGAGACTACATTTTTTTAGAATGGCTGCATATGTGAACACATGCCGTTTATTTTTGACCTTCTATTTTCAAATTTTTATGTATAGCCATGAGAAATGGAAAATAACACTTTGCTCTTCTCTGAAATCATTCGTTTGAATGATATTTAGACGAGTTTCATTGGGCTTTACTGTTTGCATTAAATTCAAGCAGTGGGATGATGTTTATCTGAATAACTTACGCCTACATAAACAATACGCGGTTTTGCTCTTGGGTAAATATATCATCATGTATTTCGATACGCATTTTTACCGAATTCGCAACAAAGTATTCTCATGGCAGGGTATTAAAAGTATGAGTAGCTTTTTAAAGAGTTGATTGTTTGCACAGCCGGTTTTCTGTTTTACTTTAGGATTATGACCTCGTACGTCAGGTTTTATGATGTACAAATTTAACTTTATATACAAATTATGATTTCTTCTTTAAGCTAAGCTTAAATCTTAACAAGAAAAGTTTATGATATTCGGGTGGAGTACAAAAGCTCTTGTAGTTTGCACTGTAAAAGCAAAGCATTCTTGAACAAATTTTGCATTTTCGTCTTTTTAGAATTATCTTTGCACTTGTCTCTCACGATAAGCGGCGAAGAATTTTCATAAATAAAATATAATTGATAAGCTTTAAAATGGACACAGTACAGGAAAGTGTTTTCTTAGATTTGTGTCTTTTTGAAATTTCATTTTTCAGTACATATATTGGACCTGATGTTTGTTTTTATTTGTTGGTCACGGAATCTGCTACACACTTGCAAAGCACAAATGAAAGGGGAAGGAAAAAAAGTTCACACTATTCTAACTCATTAACTTTTAAAGACAACTAAAAACACCTGAAATCATAGAAGTACAAATAAAGCAGAATCCCAAAGCAACCTTACAAAATTCCAGATTTGCGTGGTCAGATAAGCTC
>JAQFXM010003543.1:0-19861 GCA_034693345.1 Entomobrya multifasciata
AGTACTGTAACTGTGGAAGCACAACTAGTTACAAATTGCTTCGCCACTTAGCTACTCCTAGCTTGATGGGTTTATTTAATTACATTGTAGACATGTACATGTATGTGTAATGTAATAATGTAATGTGTGTAACCCTAGTTGACTGTGTGAAGCGCACTGTGGGAATTAAGTAGAACAACTTTTTAAGTCTCTGCCTCTGTAGAACTTCATAGAACAGATAGTTAACCGTTTGCGTTGTGAAAAAAATCACAGTACGGAGGTGATGCGGGGATGGCACACAGGAAAAGTAATGCAAAATGCAGTCGTGTGTGTATGTAAGCTTAAGTAATAAAGTGAGCCGTATTCCCCTTTCTTCGCTAAAATAAAAATCTCTGCGAGCAAAAAGTTTCCCTGTCTAGTACAAAGGGTGAAATGACGCTGAGAAACATAGACAAGGATTCGCAGTAATTTACAAATAGTTTTGCACAAAAAAGGGACTAGTGGACAATTCTAAATTTTTCTACTGGCACAATTGCAAAAAGAATTAATATTCTTTTTAAACACTGACGTTTTTGTTGCATAACGTATTATTATAGAATTATTTAATTTCGAATTAAAACTTTTCGCAAATTAAAAACGTTTTAACAAGTTTTTTTTTGCTTTAACTTTTTCATTATTTTGTGAGCCCACTAGTTAGAGGACTACATGATATAATCATGGTTAACTTTTTATGATAATTTGCAGACAAGTTAAAGAGAGATGAGAAAAGCGCCGTGGCGGTTACAATATCAGTATATATACTTTTTATTCCAAAAAATGCATAAAATGCCTCAAGTATAATATGAAGATACAATCACAAATGAGATAATACGTTAAATCTTGTATATTTTTCACTTTATGTACATAAGTCTGTCAGGAGGAACTCTCCTGCTTTTATATTAAGCAAACATTGTTACTTACCTTTTCCAGGCTACTTCTTACAAGCGTTTTAACTCCTAAAGCTATTACACGAAGATGACATGGGAAGTGTTTTCTCCGCTGTATGTGATGCACCGTTACAGTTATTTCCCTTTTTTCTCTCCCGCTTTCCTCCTGTGCCCAGCTACGCTGAGAGTAAACTAAAAGTTCATTTTTGTTTGGGTAATTTCCTCAGCGGCTCTTCTCCTATTTTTTAAGCTGTATAATAGGATGGAGGATCTGTTTTTCGAGTGCAACTACTTCGTTTTCTGGTGTGCTGGTATTCACCAACACATATTATTACATTACACTGCAACTCTCAGCTACTGCTCACTCACTAACTGCTGGTAGTGGCGGTGGTGGTGTCCTGAGTCCTGCCTGAGCCACTGTTGAAGACTCACTAGAACCGCACCACCATGATGATCATCACCGTTCCATGCGCTCTTTTTTTGCAGAATGCATGCTTGTTTTTGCTTCTCCTCTTTCCTTTCTTCCGTATAGTTTGATAACGCTCGACACACACACAGCAATATCGCTTTCGAGTGTGAAGCTGTGTGGTGGTGGTTGTTGGCGGTGGTGTTACGTAGGAGTGCACGCTGTCGCACTACTTCCATTGAATGTACCTCTCTGCCTCTGAAATTTTTTTCTCCGTTTCCCATTCCAACATACTATATAACAACTGCCACAACTTAAGATTCTGGTCGACACAACCTGAACCCAAATAGCCAGAGAGCCAGTGGAAAGCGCAACTGTTTTCATTTCAGCAATAGGCCTTCCGTTTACCAGCATGAATGCAGAACGAACGAACTGAGTACGAGGTCCGTGAGCAGAAAATTTTCCCATGTATTCTAAAAAACAGGCAAGCTGCTGTCCAATTTGAGAATAGCAAAGCTGTCACTATCTATGCAAAAAGTGTGTTTTCTCGAGATACAAAATATTTAACAAAACAAAGGGGAGCTACATATAGTACGATGATGGTTGCATTGTCTGTTTTTACTATATGCTTCGATGCTGCCTGGAATGGAATCAACAAAATTGCTGAATAAAACAAATAAAAGTTTCGAAGGCTGTGTTGTGTTCATCCAGTTTGACCAACCAAATGACTTGCCAAAAGTATATTCGCAATTTGCAATCCCACAGGTACACAATCACAGCGGTAGTGACAATTAAATGGACATTTGAGCAACTGTAGACATTCTGTTAAGTTTTGGGTATCTTTACAATAAGCACCTAAGACCTTGAATTCAACAAGCTTAACCAGGAATCCTTAAGAATAAGGATGACGTAACAATGTTATTTTCGTATGCTTTATCGAGCTCCATTTAAATACATGTAGTTCGGCTTCATAACAACTTCGTTAGCAACCTGCTTCCATTTGAAAAACATTGAATTTTGTCGATTACAACAATTTCGGCTTCTCCAAAATTACATATTATTTTTTTTATTTTACAAAGGCTTTCCTCCCTCCAATTCTAATATAACCCTCCTTGGTGCAGACAGACAGCGAGACAGCTAAGCTTTGAAAAATTATGATCATATACTTATGCATGAGCTTATAAATTACATTGCAGACAACGACGTTTGTGCTCACGCAATAATATGAAAAAATGTACACAGGTTAATCAAATATTCACATACCTTGAAAGTCAATATTCTTTGATGGGCTCGTTTTTGTTGCGACATGTTAATTGACTTTTTTGTCTGTTGAATTTACGTACTAAATTACAATGACGACACCTTGTTCACCCTCTTGTTCTACACGACATTCTAATCTTTCCCACAATTTATATGCCTGTTAATTTAGTACATCTTGGTCCATGTCAATCACCTTTTAAAAAAACAGCCTAACCACCACTAACCGCATATATTAAGCTGTACATAAAATAGGCACTCGTCTTATCTTTCAACAATGTAGGTACACAACAATGTATGTATTTGTTAATTGTATTGATTGGTAAAATCTGAAATGGTAACGTATAAGCGCCAATCCCAATCGCCATCATCAGTATTAAGTAACTATTTAAGTGCTTACAAGTGTAATGGCAAATTCAGGACAAGTTTAAAGATTTATGACCAAGCTAGTTACTCAAGACCAACAACGTTCATATCAGTTTTATGACGATATTTTGTATTGACTTGACTTCCAGAGAGAAAGAAAACAGGTTGCATTTTGCATTGATTGAAGTGGTGGTGAAGTTAATGTTGATACATGAGACTGTTAAGTGTCAAATAACTCGACAGACCCATGATGAGAAAAGAACCACTTAAGTTTTAGCACGACAACTGATTTGTGAAGGAAGAAGATGAGAAGACTTTGTACATATTTTTCGTTATCGTCATATCAGTTTACACTGCTGCCAAATCTGATTCTTGCAAACTTGCCAAAAGCCGCATTATCACTAATGACGAGCCATGTTTGATAGTTTGACGTGTTGGATGAATAGCCATATGCATGACTTTTTTCTCACAGATTGATTAGGAATAAGAGTTTGGTTGGATAGTCAGCGTGTGTGCGACGTAGAGATTACTGAGAGATTATGCCTTAAAAGGTAAATCTTTTCAAAATACTTTTTATTCAGTGCACAACTTCATAATGTGTCGTCTAGTCTTAATGAAAAATACTTCAGTAGAGGTGAATAATAAAGGAAACTTGGAGTAGTAAGTAGTAAACACGTAAATGGGTTTTCTTTGTGTGTGCCAGTCAGTTTTTAGACCTCTTGTTTCACATTTTACCTTCCAATCACGTCTTTTCGACAAGATGATTTTTGATATGGAGGCTAATTATTCGTGATATGCTAATCACCTGTCCTTAATAATAACATGCTACGTGTGCATAGATGCATATATTCGCGGCAAGGAAAAGTATTAGACGCCAGTGTTCTAAAACTCTATATTTAATTTGCTCCGAGCTTTAATTCTTTCAGTCATCTTGTCATCCCTCATTTGCACCATTTCACCTTTCCCCCTTTCGACTCGTATCATTTTCAACGTAGGCTGGTTTTCTTGATTTCACTTTTAATTGGAAAGGGGATGTGATGTGGAATTGCAAGTAAGCAAAAATATTTAAGGTGTATAACTAACATAGAAACACTTAAAGAAAAGCTTTTCTAGCATCCACACCCATAAAATAATATTTCTCTATAAAGTTTCATACTGTTTGACATGTTTTTAAGTTTGGCAAACAAGTTTCAATTCTTGTGCTGTAATTCACAAGTACTTTTATTACGTGCTCATTTTATGTTGATTAGCATAACGTTTAATTCAACTAAATTGAACATAATAAAATGGAAAAGATGCATCTTTGTAGTAGCTTAGCTTCAAGCGGTTACTTGCTCCATTTATTTAACAAGCTGTTGTACAGATTTTGCAATTCATCAATCTCTTTTATTTTCATCAATTTACAAGGAAGCAGCGGTCATCCTTCACGATTAAGGTCATAAATTGCATTTAAAATGTGGAACCAACCCTATTCAACTTGCATATGAAAGCAAAAAGTATTTTATTAGAATTAAAAGGTGATTTACAATGCATTTGCATACGGACTTCGTAATTAGAGGCAATGATAAAGATGATCCTGCAGTTATCAGATTGTTAGTTTTGGTTATTGGTACATTGGTAACCTTTTGTAGCTTTAAGCTAATCGCAATAAAACATTGCAAATAGTTTCCAGATAGATGCAATATTTATAGCATAGTCATTATAATGACTCTTCCTTATTCATTGCTAAGTTTTTCTATTGTTTTTCTCCCTTTGATCTCCGAATGTTCATGTTCATAGATTTATCTTGACTGATGTATGAATGAATATCTGATGACGGGGTCTTCTACCTCTCAATAAATAAAAGAAGATAAATATCTATCTCCGTAAATCTTTTAAGATTAATGTTGAACGTATTGCAAAGTTTAAAAAAACGAAATTGATCTTTGTTTTAAATTTGCATTTAAACTACCTTTCTGCTTGTTTTGATTTGATTTTGATTCGATTAGGCACCTACACAATGCTACCTTTTCATGATAATCCTTTTAATCTTGCAATAATAAAGCAACCCACTACACCAGCCTTCTTTTTACACATATTCCCCCAATTACTCATCATTATTCCTTTTTTTCTTTGAAGACAACAAAATTTTGTATCTTCGAGCAAAACTAAACCTTGCTCTTTTATGCCCAATGCAAGTACTCCGACAGAGGAGGAGTTCACATCAACAACAAAGTCGCCGTGGCCGTGATCTTTTCTTTTGCTGCCGTTGCGTTCAATTTTATTCGCATTGCAGATGTTTTCTTAATTAGTATCGCTAGTCACCAGTTTTCTGTCAGTAATCACTGGAACGAATAATATTCGCTAATGAAAGGTTGTTGTTCATCAGGGATTGTTCTATCTAGCCAACACAAACCAGAGTGTAAAAATGTATTAAAGAATTATACTCGTTGAAGGAGCTTATATATTTATACAATACGCAATATCTTGTGACGATAAGATAAGCTATTGTAATAATTATATGCATTATTTATATCCTATAAGCTATAAAACTAAAAGAAATGCAACATGTTTCCTTAGGTTGAGTTGTTGAGTGAGATCATTTTTGATATATAACAACACTTGTTTTCGATTTGGTAAAGTAGATAGTAGATATTATATGAAACATTGGATTTTCCTACTTTGATATCTGTGTACGTACACACTTGAGTTTTTGCTTTATGTCTACCAGGCAGAACTAATGGTTTGTATCATAATCATAATCACGGTATATATGTTTTATATATATGTAGTATCTGTTATAAACATAATGTTGTACATGATATGGATGTTCACATTATCTTGTTCCGTCTTCATGGTCCTTTTTCTACTGCTGCGGTGATGGTACTTTTCTGTGAAATCCTAATAATTACGCAATCGCGTATGTTGTGTCTATGTACAAAATAATAATAAGGCAGTCAACGTCTTCTCATTTTGCTAGTGTTGTTGAAACTCCAGTTTTGCTCCTTTCTATCTGCCTCATTTTGCTACGCTTTCATTCTCGCAACAACATTTCCTCACTTCAACTTGTATCTAACAAGCTGAATGAACGAGTGAAGAGAGAATGATGAGACAAAGACATTGCGATAATAACATGAACAACTATAAAACCACCTTCACTCCACGGATCGTTTTTGCAAAGATTGTTGTCGTTGGGGGAAATGTGATGTGTTGCTGAGTTTCAAATTGCATGAGGTTTTTTATTGAATACACACACAACGCTTACAGGGCTGAACACCAGCATATTTCAAGAATTTCTTTTGTTTTTATAGCAAGTGTACTACAAGGCAATAATAATCACATTTTGGAATAATAATAGATGCTCATCTACTGCCAAAATGGTTAAATTACATGGATTCATTCTAAATTTTTCACGACGTCGTGTGTCTATGTCCTATGTTATAGTTATAACATACTTACATACCAGCATGTAAAATGCGTAATCGTCCCACACTCCTATTATCATGAACCATCAAAATTCTTGCTTGTTCACATTTGTAAATTAGAAATGATCCTTTTCTTGAGCCTCGACTCGGCGAAAATGTCTTATGCCTCTGTTTCAACCACGAAATATTTCAGTCTGAAACTCAATTCAAAACGTATGATTTTCTTACTTCAGGACTTTTTCTCAATAAAACGATGTGGAATGTCAATGGAATCTAAGACGGATCCAAACAAACTTGGAAAGTCATGCATTACGTTTCTCGAAATTCACTGCCAACCAAGAATAACGTTCACGCATAGAATTTGTTCAAGTGTGCCAGCGTGCGTATAACCAAATCAACTGCACTAAAATAATGTAGAACGATCTCCTTTTTACTTTTACCTTAAAATGGTGCATCTGGTTACGTGCAAAGCAAAATACTGGCAACAAGGCAGCAGCTTAATTACTCACATAAAATGTCTGAAAGGGCACACTAAAGTGCTAATAATAACCCCATGAATGGAGCACTAAACCTGGATTCTCTTAAAACACACACAACAGTGAATGCTTTCTTTTTCATAATATTTCCATACACCACACGTCAGCAAGTACATAGTGAAACTGTATTGTAAAATATTCATTCACTTTTATGATCGCTCTAGGGTCAAGGTTCTCAACCACAATTCGCTTTTTCTCTGGTCACCTTTTGACCCATCACATTCACTTTATCAGCGATTTGCTAATGTAAAGAGTAAATAGGGAGGAATCCTTATTGAATATTCATCCATGTTGGCTATATATTTTCCTCACAGTAGCAAAGTATCAAACTGTCAAAGACAGTGAAAGAGAAGGCATTAAATGTCTCAAAGGCAAATCTCCGCGTCCAATCCACACATGTACAAACAATAATTACAGCTTCATAAAAAGACTGCTTGTTGTTCTGAGTCTTGGGACAGGGTTTTGTAAGAGTCGGGAGCTTTCAGTTGACTTTTGCGGCAGCGGTTGTCTTGTCTGTTATTGACGATGATGATGAGGATCGAGTCGATAAAAGATACACGAGGAGACACTTAAGCATTTCAACATGTCAAAGGTTTTAATAGCATTGGTTTGGTATTATTAATAGGAAAGGATCGATTAGCGTACATGTTTATATATACGTATTTACTTTTTCCTTTTATAGCAAGTGGGAAGAGAAAGGCAAAAAACTTACTTGTTTAACAGTCGAATTGATTGTTAACTGTGAGAGCTCTTTTCTACTAGGCAAATAAACTGGTTATATGCAAATGCAAGTTGAAAACTTCACATATATATTTTTTATATAAGATACTTACCTAAATATTCGTCATCCACTTCCTTTTTTTGTCACTGTTGTTGAATGAATAATGTATTAGGTATTATGTGTAAACTGAAGAGAAGAGATCCTACCACATATCCATGCACAAGCGACACATTTACAAAAATAGAGAGACACACATGCACAAACTGATAGACAGAGTTTCAACTTCTTTCACTTTTCAACCAATTGAAGCACACAATCAGCAAATCTCACAAGGATGAAAAAGAGACTTTATAGCTTTTTTGTCGAGTTTCTACTTTATAGAGTTGAAAAAATCACTGATTTTTTTTGGATGAGCTGCGGAATGTTAAGTGTAAAGAGGAAAGGGTGATCTAGGCTGATCTTTTTTATGGGTTTTGTATATAGGACACAACACTGTTGACGGTTGACTATAAAAAGAAGTTATAATATTTAGTATTCAGACCGAGTATTAAAAAGCGAATGACGACACTTACTGTCAACAGTGTGCCACTAAAGGTCAATTCCTGACTTTTCGCTCAGAATATAACACTACTACTTCCAGTAGTTTCAACTCAACACTCCACTATTTCATGCATACAAACACACAGCCTTTTTTAAAGTTATGAATGTATTATTTTCATTTTTATATTCTTTCGCCCTTTCTTGTTATTGCCTTCTCCTTTTTTTCCTCCAAGTGTTCAAGAAACTGATAGCCAAAAATATAAGATCCAACAAAAAGGCCGGCTTGATTGCGCCTCCTTTTTTCAATTCAATAATCCAAAAAGACGCAACACAGTCATCATACCACGTCCAACTTTATGTGTTATTCGACTCCTCCACACACACACATTATACATCTATCTATATTGGTCCAAGAGATTTAACTGCTTTCAAGATTTCATTTTATATTGTTGTTATCCGGCTCTTGCCACTGTGGATATGCCTGCTCAATGAAACTTGTGTTAGCCAACTTGTACTAATCCTCATGCTACTGGCTCCCTCACTAGTGCTCTATATCGAAAATCTTGACTTGAACTTTAAAGACAGTGTTTTTTCTTCAAGTCCCTCAAGAAATCAGGAGAATCAGTAAGATTTTTTAAAGATAGACGAATCATTTTATAACACACATACACAGAGAAGTTTTTTCCCTTTTTACATAGAAAATTGGAGGAGAGCCTTTTATAAATTCTTGACTTTTTGGCTCCTGCTCTCTGGCTAATATTACTGCATGTACTTTTCTTATTTTACTACTACTACTGTATAAACAGGAGGCGACAGAGTGATAAAACTTTTAATTTTATGACCATGTGTGTGTGTTCCTTCACAATCGAGCATATCTGCTTTACCCAATTCAAAGTATTTTTCGTTTCTCTCTCTCTCTCTCACCCTCGTTGAGTAAAATTTGTTGTTGTAAAGCTTACGTATTTCCCTTTTTACTTCACACTGAATTTTTAGAAGAAGCGAGAATGGAAAAAAGACAGAAGAGAGCACTGGTTTTTGTGAGGTCAAATAAAAATCTTAATAATGTATGGGCACGTAAATAAAGTAAGTGTGTTGGTGGTAAAGGAAGAAATATAGTTTTTTCTCTCTTAGAGAGGTAATGTCACTTCTATATTGTATGGGCCAAGGAAATAGGATGTTTCACAAAGTACTCTCTTTAGAAGTTTTCGTAAGTAAACGTAATGCTCTCAGACAAAACTCACAATAATTTTGTGGAATAATATATTATATGCTTTGTTCAAAAAAAATCCAACCAAGTCTTCCTTTTTCTCTTTTTGGTATGAACTTTCCTTTGAAGCAGTTGTGTTCCTTGTTGATCGTTTTCAGACAATAATTGAGTCTACACGGTCTACGTAAAATAGTGCTCCGTTTTGTGTATGCTGATGACGCATACAAACAACCAGCAATAAAATTCACAGCGGAAGGTTGTTTTTCGTTAAGAAGGTTGTTAAGAATTGAAATTGGGAAAACTGCTGATTTTAAAATGAAACTTGCAAAAGAATTTTAGTTTTTTATCATCTTGTTTTTTTGTGCTGGGCACACAAATACACACACACTTTCATACAACTTCTTGCACACAAGACGAACAAACTAGAGCAGCGGCGACAACGACGGGGCCACCGTTGTTGTTGTCGTTGAATAACTTGTAAACAAAATGTAGCCCAATTTTTATGACTTTTGATACAACTTATTTCAAAACACCATTTTATATTCTACAAAACAGAATTCAACGTTAGTAGTCACATTCGTAAATGGTTTTTTTTTCTTTATTATATTTTCCAGAAAACTCCGAAGGCAAAATTATTCATCTGAACTTTTCTATAGGAGCTCTTGAATGTGCATCCTTTTTTCACTCTGCAAACAAAATGCAAGAAAACAAGTTGTGGTAACTAGTAGCCCAAGTTGGCCTACAGAAAAATCAAACGTGCAAGAACACAAGCGACACAGTGTTCCCCCTTCCACAGTCCTGAATGTACTGAAGAACTGTCTTTGTTGTGAACGTCTCTTTTCCTCTGCTCGTTCCACTGCACCTCTGCCTACGTAATACATTGCGTTGCCTTGCCTGGTCGAAAATACAAGTTAAGTTAAGGTGGCTGGTGTGTGTGTTTCTTCAAACCATTCGTATATTTTACTTCTTGGCCTTGTGTGTTATGTTATGGTATGATGTAGACTTTACACGGCTACACCGCTAATAAAAAGTGGTGCATGGAGAAGTTTCTGTGTAGAGTTTGGTATATATTTCGGTACAATTCATTTTTTTGTGATTTTTTCTTAAATTCCTTTTAAATATTTTGCTCCGGTATCATCATGCATCTTGAATATAGCATAACACAGTAATTCAAAGCTGTTTTCCATGATCTGCATAACATCTTTAGAAAACCTTCTCATCTATCTTTTCCGTTCCTTTTTCTATTCTCTTTTTACAAACATTGTCACTGATGCTTGCAAACATCAGAGATAATATCAGTGATCCCTTGAAATACAATGAATATAAGGAAACAGAACTTTTTGTCTATGAACCAAAGAGTCAGTTTAAAAGCGCGAGTAAAGTCAGTAAGAAAAGATGTGTGATATTATAAACATAACATGACATGAGGCAGGTAATGTAATGCAAAGAGACAGGCAGAAGGGAAAAGGTGTTTACCGCACTAGGTTGCCTAGTCATAATGATATTATCCTCACCGAAAAAACAAGTATCCCCTTTTGCTCTACCTGACGAAAAACTTTTCATTCTACTGCTGATTACAAAAGACACAGTTTTATCAAGGTAGCTTGTTTTTCTACATCTGCAGGGATTTGTACGTGCCAGATTAGCAGCCGCCTGTCCAGAAAAACCAAACATACAAGCAATTTGAAAGATGATAGCGTTGTAGAAGGAAATGCCAGTGTGACTCAATGGATTGTTGATAGTCGCTGTGGTGCTATCGTCTATCAGTACCACTCATTCGGTAGAAGGCTTAGAGCTGAAAATGCATTCCTGGTGACGACCGGCGACAAATGTCTCTAACGGCAGGAGAATGATAAGGTACAAATTTTTCCTAGGTATTCTCGGATTTACGATAAGGATAAGGCTGGAAACAATCATACTCTACATATGTGTAGCGTTTATTGTGGGAAGGTTCCAATAAGCGAAGTTTCAAAGATACACATGTAAAAGTTTACAGTTTGGTGGTGTATATATGGTTTATCAATAATCCCACCTGGTCCTATCTCCATTCCAAAGTTTTCCACTTGAGGTGATAACATAACAGCTTTCTGAAAATAAGTTGCCTACCAAAGTTAACTACGTACATTAATAGATTAGGTAAAAGTAATATAAAAGTAGTAGGTTAGTAGTTGATACGTGGCAGGGACGCCTTTGTCGCATAATATGTATGTGGTGCACTTCCTAAATTACTTTGAGGTATATAAATAGTAAGAGGAATTCAGAGAGAGTAATGTGAATGTGATATGCGGCTTTTGCAAGATGACTTTGTTATGTAACTGTGGATCATGTCGATGTCTCATCTGTCTCCCTTTCATCCTATCCTTTTTAACGTTATTTGGAAAGGTGTGACGGTTTCAGGAAACGTGCATTTGATTACTCTCTGTGGTAGTGATGTGGAATGATGAATTAAGTAGAGGAGTTGACTAATATCCTCACTGCTGTATATCAGCTAGGCAATTATTACAATGGCACTGGTGTCTGGTGTGGTGACGAGAATGTGATGCGAGTCATACATCTTGGACTGCTTTACAACATATCTGGCATCCTACAAATTCCGACATTTTTTTTCATTATGCCATATATTATATGTACCTTATAAAAATGCATGTGTATTGTATACTTATATTCATAGCGAAATGTATAATTTTAATAGATTTCCTACTCGCGCTGCATAAAAGTTTTACCAGGAAGGGTTTTAGCTTAGGTGTAAGTGAAGATTGCATTAGTAGAGCGCATGGTCCTTCATCAACAATGACAGGGTTGACAGATGGGACGTTTTAATTTCCGTCTTAAATCACGAACGCTAATGAAAAGTCAATGAATAATAAAACATAAGGAAAGGAAAAGTGGTATGGCATGACATGCATGAGGATATTATCTTGCGCTTTCAAATTGCCTGCTACCATGTTTTTTGGTACAAGTGCAGTAATTTTTGCTACTTTGGAATTTATAACTATGCTGGTATTCTATTACCTACAAACATGATATTTCAGTAATCTAATTTAGCAGGCGGAGGGCGAATTTATGCCTACATATATTTTGTGACAGACGTATTTCGCTCGTAAATTTTTATTAAGCTAATCAAGAACCTGCATTAATTTGTAAAAGACAGAAAATAATTTGATTTTACATTCTAAAAACTGAGCGACGAATTCTACTTCATGATCTAACGTGGTATACAATATATTTTCGGAAATGCATATATGTACAAGGAATAACTTGTACTAGTACATTTTAATTATAATTACATTATTCAGTGGCACCGAGTGTACATGTACACACATACTTTTAGTTTACAAAAAATACGTTTTACAACTTTTTTGTTAAAACTTTGGAATTCCAGACGCCCGAAGTGATGTCGAAACAACAGCGGACAACCACAAACACTAATTTAAAGCAACAGCAGCGGAGAAGTAGGTAATTTCCTTGTTCGCTAAATTATTTGACCAGTTGCTACCAATTTTATGGGTATAAATTTATTTAGCATAGTATTATATACAACATTATTAGACGATCTGTAAGCATATACAATATATTATATGTACATATTATGAAATATATGCAGCAAGGGATGTGCATTGCAAGATATGTTCTGCATCACAAGACGAAAGTTGTTGCAGTTATTTTCATTTCTCCTCCCCACCTACCACCCTCCTTCTACTTTAACCAGGCTGTCCACCTCTTTCTTCCGGATGAGTGATACATACTCACATAATTCATTGTGGAAATCATGCGGATGAGGCATAAAGTGTGTGCATGTGGGCACTATGTAATTATTATGTAAGTCTCGTTTTACTTTTTTTAACAATAGAGTATACTGGAGCAACCATACACATTTAGAATCCGATAAAACAAAAGAATATGCAGTACACAATGTACAACATCACCACAGGCTAAATAATGTGATATATAACAATTTATTATATTTTCGTGATGTATAGGTTTTATGATGAAAGTGCAAAGCTGATGAGCAATTTTAGGCACGAACCACCCGAACGTGTGAGGTACATAAATGAAAACATATAAGCATACCAAGTTATTTTAAGCTTATTGTAAGAAGGAGAGAAAATCCATGTGTGTCTGAATGGATAAGCTGTCATGAGTACTCCATACATTCTTTTTGCTATTGTTTAAATCCAGTAATTTCTCCTTTTCTGCCACTAGCCAAATGCAACCCCTTTTTTACACATTTCAAATTTTTCAAAAATGCTTTCCATACGCGAAATGATGTTAAGCAAAGGTGCAATGTTGAATGTAAGAAATGCAATGGGGAACAAAAACTTGTATAAAGTATATTTAAAGTTCTCTTTTCTCACTTTCATGCTAGATACAAAACACATACCATACATACACTACTGAGAGCTTACCAGAACGCAATTTACTTGAACTGGGAAAAGGTGTATTCGTTACAAATGTACTTCAGAATGAGAAGCCATCCCCCATCCCTCCCTTTTCAACTATTTTGGAGTTTGCATGAAAGCTATTATGCAACATACCTTCCTTTTCCCCTTGTGTTTTTACCCGGTTCCTCACTCTCAATTATTTATGTTCAGTCAGACCATTCATACACACTTTTCTTGCTACAGTTGTACTATGAGTACTGTGACTCCTGTTCCTGTCTCTACCTTTGTTTCGATTTGGTTGACTGACTAACTCAACTTATCCGAATCCATGATCCCCACAGCCCCAGTATTACAGCTTGCATCTTTGTTACTCGTTACGTTACACCGCTGCTGTCGTTGTGCGTAAATGTGTGAAGGGTGCCGCTTTAGCCTGCCGCCGCATTACAGGATTGCGTTGGATATCGGATGCTAGTAATACACCCGTCTTAATTTACATGTAAAGATGTATCTACAACATAAAATCATCGTTTTCTACCTTTTTGCTAGTATGCATTTTTAAATTGTCGAAGAGGGTTTTCTTTTGTGAACGAAAGGGTGAACGGGTGAAGGCTGTATGCTCACCAACCAGACTTTACAGAGGCGAGATATATTTAAATGATTATTATACGTACGTATCTATATACATTTGTGATTTTACCTTTATTCATGAAATGTTATATTCTACCGTCAAAATAGAATGCATGTTTTCTGCACGTCAGTTTTAAATCAAGCTTTATGGGCACTCTATTATCCTATCTAGTAAGGTACTATTTTTATTCTTGAAAACATTTATATTGTGCTGGAATGGATTTCGTTCATGAAAGGGGTAAAATTGTCATGAAGTTATGAATTTCCATATGCGTTCAAAATCTAAATGCACGTACAATGCAGACATTTACAGAGATTGGACTGCGGGTTCGAAAATGCTGTTTAACAACACGTTTGATGATACACAGGGAAAACGCGGAGAAAGACCGGCAGATGAATCGTCCCTCAGAGACATTATCCAAAGGTGTATTCAGATGTTGTCTTCGTGGCACTTTGTTTTTAAACAAACAAAAAATCGTAAAAAATATATTTAGTTGAAAGCTTTTACAGCAATTTGAAAACTGTTTACAGTAAAGTGGCGTTTTCTTAATTTTTCCTTCAGGTATATTACTAATACACCAGTATTCCATGCGTGTGAATAGAAATAATATTTTTTTCGAATTCTATTTCGTTTGTTACATATTTAAAAGCCCAATTAAGGAACATGTAAGGTGTGTATACTTTGGTGTTGCCAGTTTTTATGCATTTTGCAAGTCTCTTTTATGCACAATCATATCTCACTCGCTATTCAGCTGTACATATTTGGGGATTATACCATTACTTTTTATCACTCTCATCTTTTTTAAGTCGAGTCTTAAGAAAAGATTTAAAAAATATATCTGGCAATACATATTAAAAATTATGGGTGCTCGCAAGTATTCTGGAAAATGAAATTGTTTTTGATTAGGCAGCACGTGTCTTCATGTGCTTACAGTACGCACACAAAACTGTGCGTGTGTGCATTGTGCATAAAAGAGAAAACCACCAACCACCTCTTCTTAGACCTTCTCAAGTTTCCTGAAAAATTAACATAAGCCTCTTTGAACAATAACCGTAGAAAAAAACATTTATAAAGTGTTAAGCAGTTTTGTATGATATAATACATAGTTCACACAGAAAAAACTTGATCTTTCCGCTGTGAATTCACTAAAACTTGCATTTATGGCTATATCTGTATGCATATTTCTTCAAAAGAGGTAAACAGGAGATACTATAAGAGGTTTGAATATTCTATGCATTTCTTGTGTATGTACTTTAGGTTCTTAAAATGAGAAGAGGGAATCATGAGCCAACTATTATAAATAGTAGAAATTTCCCGAAGCGAACATTCAACGGGCTAGAATATAAATATATATTTCATTGTATGTCTGGTACTACACTAGAAAAAAACATTTAAAAGAATACTTACAAAAGGATTGAAATTTGAAAGAAAGAAATTTTGGTTTCTAGAAAGTAGCATAACTTTTTTAGTGAAAAAAGAAAGTACACAACAAACGAAAAAAGTTTGTAACAAAAGTGAAAAGGTCTGTGAATTCTTTATATAACGTGTTTCTATATCTGCCTTGTCTTAAGGTTAAAATGATTCTATGCTTTAGTATACTTAACACTTTTACCGAGACGAGACACTTAGGACTTCGGAAGCAGACAGAAATACGACAAGGTCTGCGAGAAAAATTAGAATACAAAGAAACAATTTATTGTTTAACTTTCGTAAGTTTCCTTTTACTTCAAGTGCTTTTCGTCTTTCAAAATAACGCATGATGATTTAGGTTTAAAGCCTTTCGTGTCACCGTGTTAAAGTTCTGGTCAATAATGATGAGAGTGAGAGAAATAGCTGTTAAGATATTCAAACAACAGCTCATGAGGTACAATTTTTAAAACGTTTAGTCAGTCAATGTTTTCTTTATAATTTTCATATTCTTATCTCTATTGCTGCAGCTAAATATCGGGGCATCAATAATACTAAATCAACAATTTTCTTAATTAACATCTATTTACGAGCGTAGCTCCTTAAATAATTCAAGGTTAGTCTCTAGGTAAAATCTCTAACAAGCGGGACGCATAGAAGAATTTTTACTTTGAACTTTCTCTGAGTTCGGAAATCTGTAATAAAACGTATATTCTTAAAGCTTGTACTTCAACTACATAAACCATAAACCTAGTGGCAATAAGCTCTCAGTTAAGAAAATTGTGTGAGAATACATATATCACTCTAGCCCTGATATTAACTAGAGGTAAAATGATGTGCGAAACGAAACGATAGTTATTTCCTGAATCTTTGGCAGTCTAGTCGACTCTTGCTTCGACATTGGCTTTGGCATTGAAAAGAAAATTATTGCTTTCCATTACATAACATTTCACCAGTAATGGCTACCACATTTCTACATTGCTGGCAATCTTTTACTACTCCTCTTTCGCCACTTTATGGCAATGGTTGGTGTCGATAGTACGGTGATCGGTGTACAAAAAGCAAATAATGCTTTCAGAGAGGGGAATAAATGCATCATACTTTTTTATCGAAGAAAAAAGTCAAGAAAGAAGCACTATGCATTTTTACACCCACAGAAGAAATGTTTTCACAGTTATAAATAGCCATTTTTAGTAATTTCGAGAAGTTGGCCAGATTGCAACGTAGCCAGAAAGAAATGAAACTCACTTTGCGATTCCACTTTCTCTTTTCATATCATGAAACAGTCGGCAATAATGTGTGGCATTGCAATCGAGAAGTGCAATGCCAGATTAGAGCAAAGTAGCCAACCATGTGTCACTTGCAAAGTACAAAGATGCCGTGTCGAATGGAAACTTGTACTTTACTGCTGTTACTTTCTCCAGACAAGGTGAACATTCTTCCCATGACGTGAATGCAATGTATTACTGGTATTTCCTCTCTTTCTAACATTACCTGCTAAAATAACTATTATCAAGAACAAGATAGATATCAACTGCTATTGTCATGATCATGCCCTGTCATTTGTTAAAGTACAAGTTAGGAAGAAGAAATATAAGTTTGTACTTGGATAAAAGCTTGGATAAGTAATACAATGATTATTTCTATTTTTATCAGAGAGCCAAGTGCTTGTTACGACAAACGGAACGATTGGTCTTGGAACCAGCCAATTTCCCTGCAATATCTGTGTATTTTCCTTCAAACTTGTCCTGCGAAATAATTCCAATTGTTTCACTGCTAAAAGCTTCGTTTTTCCTAAGTCTTAAAGACTTAAGTTGTGGTGCTACTTTACTTACTACACTTTGCACTCTTGATATGCACCAAGGAATACGAAGTAGTTGTATGGAAAATATTTTTGTCTTATATCAAGAACATCTTTTTCGATTTGAGGCGAAAGTAAGTATATCAATGACTTTTCAAAAAGGGAGGATCAGACCTTTTATTGAAAGAAATAAATGGGAATGAAACGGATGGATACGGATTAAAAATTTCCCACGAGAATTTCAAATCTCCTTCTGTCTCTATATTGGTAAGGAGCTTTAGTAAATTCCTTTTTCCAAATCTTGGTAAAGTTAACTGACATAACTCATGAGTGCAATCTGAAGAGTCTGGTAACTTTTTCTATAAATCTGTTGTTATGTTAGGTTTTATCGCGTATCATGTGAAAGTGGAAATCACATTTTCTACGACGGGGATATTTCTTACTTCTACACACAGCAACGTGATTTAAAATGTTTCTTGTCTCTCTGTTTGTCTTATAAAGAACAAATATAATACATCTTTTTGGTGTGATGATTACGTTGATGCATGCGATCATGAAGACGAAATCCATGAAAAGGAATTTTATTCGGTCATGCGTAGAAATTACATCGAGATACAAGATGGGTTTTTAATGTAGAATAGTAAGCTGTCCTTTTGGGGGAAGATGGACTTTAGTCATGAAATGAAATACCATCCTAAATCGAAATGGCAAAACATATTTTGAAACATAAAAATTCAGTTAATCTATAATCCAAATTGAACCTTACTTTAATCTTAGCATTGCTGAATGATAATGCAAGATCGATCCTATAAAAATGGTAACAACGAGCAATACACATGTTCAGCAGGCAAACAGCAACACACAAAATTAAAGTAGATAATTCTGAAGTAAATGCTGTTCTGTCTGACAATCAATAAAACTATGCATCAACATAAATATATCATAAAATAGCTGCTTCCAACTTTTGTATTGATTAAGATCAATGTTATTTAAAATTACAGCTTCAAGAATGAATTCTAACATTTTTCTAATTATTTTGCATTAAGTTGAGGTTAAATCAGCTAAAAATAGATTTAAAGAACACACTTGGTTTTAGTCATCATTTTATTAGCATTCAAAATTATTTATTTCGTTTTTTAGTAATACGGATCTTCTGAATTGGAGTATTTTAGTGGTCGATTTATATGAAAAGATGAATTTTGTAATTCAAAGTGATACATACTGTCATTTTTTGGGCCTGATGACCCTCCCACAGTTCAGATAAATACATTACACAAACATATATGTAAGACCTTTTAGACTTCGGATAACAACATATCGAATGAATATTTTACCAAGAAAAGGAACAACATTACAATTGCTGATGTCAATTTTATTATTCAAATTCATATGCAAAGCCTCAAAATTTAATCAAGGTATGCATCAACCTCATTAATTTGAAGTACTGTTCTGGTTTAACTCAAACACTTGAAAAGTATCTAATCCTTTCTTCTACAGATTAAATCAAATCAAGTATGTTTGTACATTATTATCAGGAGGAGTATTCTTTATGTCACATAAATCTAAAAGTCAGCAAAGCTAGATACGCTGAAAAAACAAACTATGAAGGCTTGTCTTTATGATTCATGAAGCATGTCAAATACATATATTCTCAAAATTCTTGATTGCTGAGCAGATTATTACGAAAAAATGATGACTCAAAGGTATAAAACAAAAAAATGAAAGAAATGAAAATTCAGCTCAGGTTAATGATCAACTTTTGAAAAATATCACTAACTATCAAAATCAATCGATAAAATGTATTATAGAAGTTTTATATAAAAACTTGCTTACCTTTTCCATATAACCTACAAATTGTATACCATCATTATTGTACATGTGCAGACTTTACTACACACAAAATTTTGTTGAAAACAATATATATGCTAGAACTCCAAAGACTATACATAATGTGTGTAATTATACTGATGCATATGCAGTATAAGCGTATACATATAGACTTTCGTCGCCTTTCCTTATCTGATATAAATTTGCTTACTCAGTTGGTTCTTTCACTTCGGTGTGGGATTAATTTCTTCATAATTTTCGCATCGTTTCTCATTTGCTTGTAGTTTTGGAAGAAACTTTAATGGGACTTTTTGTGATTTGTGAAACTTGGCATAAGGCTCACAGGTGGTAGTTTGGCAAGAGCTGATGTGAGAATATTCTTACAGTAGTACAAGAATAGTGCTGACCATAGCTTAATTAGAACAACAGCAGCATGTGATGTAAAGATAAGGCGGCTATCCCAAACTAACAGTA